>JAUZSU010182083.1:0-12508 GCA_034780255.1 Parotocinclus maculicauda | reverse complement strand
ACATTTAATATGTTACATAGCACGTCCCGTCTTGTAACATAGGGCATGTTCGTTTAATCAGACCAGCCGGTTATTAGAACCAAAACCATCGCGTCCCGATGTGGTCAAATTAACCGGAATCGACTGTAATTCAACTACAATTAGCAAGCCCACTGCCACGGTGGCTTGAGCTCGAGTTAAGACAGCTTCCAACCAAGATAAAGAAGGGGGAAAAAATAAATAAATTACAAAAAACAAATCCTAGAAACACAGGTCACCCAGCCAAGCCATTACTTTAAATGTGCATGATCCAAAGCAGAATTAAAATGCATTCTCAAACTCCGAGAGGAGTATACTGATAGAAGTTCATGCAGATTTAAAACTCAAACTGAGCTGTTCAACTGAACCGAACAAGTTCCTCTTACCTCCTTAATTAGCAGCTTGAAGAGGGAAGGCACTTTCACAGAAATTTCATTCACTCCAAAAAACAATTTCCTACAAAAACACAACAAAACAAAACTCTAAATTACATACTATGTACTGTTTATACTCTTCAGTAGAAAACAAACATGCCAAATATGTCTGTCTGAGGTTACTCTTTTTGGTGCAAGCCTTTATTTATAGAATATGTTTAGTTCCAAAAGGCTCAAAAGCTCTGATTTAACTGGTGTGTCTCTGTGTAGTAAGTCATGTAAGAAATGCCAAACAGTGTCCAGCATACAGGTATGCATCACTTAATGTGCATTATATTGTCCATAAAACTGCACCATATTAAATGTTTTATATGTATGTATATACTACGTCACATATAGCAAAGCTATGTGGGATACTGCAGTGTACCAGGAATTGACTGAATACCAAAGATACCACAATGTAATCTCAACACTGACCACCACATTTTACTGATATATAATGAAAATATGAAAATATATAACAAAAAAGATCTTGAAATATCACCTAATTTTTGTAAGCAGTATATTTAAGAAATAAGCAACTGTCTATGTCACAGCTGTCAACATTTCCTGTTGCATTAATGGCACAAGCAGTTCTTTCAAAATAGAGCAGGGAACTGACTGAGAAGCGTACAGAAGCTGTTAGAAATGAGCATTGCAAAGACGCTGTTTCTTCCCGTCTGAGCCAGTTTAATAATGTTAATGAACATTTGCAAATATTTAAAAGAATGTCAGCCATGCTGCAGGCAAGGCAACAATAGCTCATAGCTATGTGTACTGGCGTATAAGCTACTGAAAGTACATATTAAACCACTAAAGCTGACGCATTGACTATACTAGACTACAACTATTAGCCTGTGATTGGCAAGCAGAGGAGTACAGCTATGCACCTCTTAATTCTGTGTGCCCCAGTACAACAAGTACCCTAGAAACACCTGTCATCATCATCATCCTCATCACACTGTTTGTATGGTGTGCAATGCCAGACAATCTTTGCTCAGCATTCAGTCTGCTCCCACTAATGCTGCACGTGTTTTAATAAAATGCTGTTTAATAAAGCTTTCTGCAGCAGTGGCTGCTCTGTTACATGTGTCACTGCAGTTTCTGTACTGTAGCTCAAAAGTATTTATTGAGCTAATATATGGGTTAAGTAGTCACTTACCTTAGTAATAAAAATATAACAAAGATGATAACCTATTCATACCACAAACGCATATGCAAATGGATGACGTCTGAAAAGACGGCATGCGGTGCCTACCTGTATATCAATTTAATTAAAGTCAAAACAAACAAAACAAGCACTGTCTGTGTGAGCACCATTAAGGGTTCTGGGTATTGTTTTTCATTGGCTGAACACAGGCTATACTGGATATACATGTTTTCCTTCAACACCAGAATAATCAATCTAAACTAAAGAACTGTGGATCAGATTGCATTCAATATGTAGCATTATCACCTGTATTCCTGCTGGTCTCGGCTGAGGCCACCACTATGCTCTGCATGGATGCTGGAGCACAGCGGCTCCAGATCCTCCAGACCCCTGCACCCAGGATAGCACAACAACGTTGAAAAGCACATTCACCATGACATTCCCCATACTACAAACAACATTAGAAAACTGGCTGCTTACGTTAACACTTCATAGTTCTGGACAGTTTCATTCCAGTAGTACTTTGTGCTGTGGAGTGTAAAATAACGGATCTGGGAAGGGACAAACGATCAGACATAAATCCCAAATTCAGTAGAAACTTGCTTATTTAAATAGACGGTACAAAAGACGCAAAAGTTTAAGGCCACCATTAAATTTGTTGTTTTAGCAATGGTGGAATACCGTATACAATTATTTCTCAGTCTTTTAAATAATGTACGAACTAAAAATATGAGAATATATGTATGCAAAATCACAATAAAAAAACCAGAACAAAAAGACTTCTAAATTCAGTCAGTCAGTCAGTATGTAGTGCGACTGCCCATGCCCCAAGAACTCTTTCTGTCCCGAAGTAATTTTCTAGTATGCTTTACCAGTCTTCTATTCAGATTATGGCAGTCTCTTATTTATTTCTCTGTGTGGGTGATCCCATATTCACATCTGGAACCTTAATTGTTTGACCAATTTGTAATACTGCATACACATTAACTAGCGGTTAAGGTACTGGACTCTGGACCTGATGATCCAGGGTTCAAATCACACCTATGCCAAGCTGCCACAGGTGTATGTCGCTCTGGATAAGGGTGTCTGCTAAATACTGTAAATGTAATGTAAATGCATTTTCTAGTAGTATTATATTTAAAAAAAACTGAGAATTACTTATACATGGTCATTATTACATTGCTAAATCAACAAATCTAATGGTGGCCAAAGACCTTTGCACAGTACTGTATATTAGAACATATGATATCTGTCATTATCAAAACTCAAGACGGTTAATTAATTAATATATCAATAATCAAGGTTAAATACAAATGCAAATTAGGGTCTTCGTTCAAGGGGTCAGTGGCAGCTAGCAGTGTCGAAACCTGAACCGTCAACCTTCTGGCCTATAGTACAATAACTTAACTGAAGTGCCACCACTGTTCCACAGTGTATTTCCTAGGGATATGCCACAGGGAGTCCCAAGAGCGGATTAACATGAAGCTTTAAATGTGAATGCAAAAGCTGGTGACTTTGTACCTGCACAGGTTGGTACTCAACATATTTCCTGATAAAGCCTTCAGTCTGGGTGTCGGAGTGGTGGGGGGTGTGACCATTGGCGATGTGGGTGGTGGTCTGAGAGTCCAGGCTGCTGTAGGGGTCCTTTCCTGGAGCCAGCATCACACGTACTTTAGCTAGGAACCAGCGCTTAAACTCATCCTAGGGATAAACACAAGGTGACTCCCTATTATGTCAAAAAAATCAAGTCACACACAATAAAATCTTTAAGAGAGATATTATATTAACAAACAATTAAATTACTGATATTTTAAATGTACCGATAATGGTGACGAAGAGGGGGGAAAAAAAGGTTTGTGGACAAAATCAAGTGGGTTATTTTTTCATTTGAAATTGTGTTTTTTAAAAGTATATAAAAAATATACTGCTCAAAATGCAAAAAAATAGGGTATACTTAATTAAATCATATTTCATTTTAAAGTATTCCCTGTATAATTGATAGGCCACCTTGAAAGCCGCCATATTGGATCAAGGCTACATTTTTCCAAATGGGAAGGTGGTCACATAGCATATCAATGAAGACCAGAATCATCTCTGAAATTCGACTGCCGCAATCACATTTGCAATATCTCTTGTTGTTCTCAAGAAAGAAATAAAAACATTTGTTGTTCGTCACAGGTAACTGAAGATGTAATTGACGTTTCTGATTCCACAACCACCCATAAAAAGTTTCACAGCACTGCTGCACCAAATTTACAAATCAGGGGTAACACAAATTTATTAAATGCTTTAACACATCTTGCGAAATCAGTGCCTTTACCCAGTAGTAGTATATTGTCCCTAATCAGGCACTATTAAATATGTATAATTAGTGCATATTAGAAATTAGTGCAAAGTCAAATATTGTGTTGCTCTGGTTTTGGATTAACGTACTGTCAGTTTGGATTTTAGACTGACCAGAACTTTTGTTATACAAACTGACACAGAATGCTATAGCGTAATGCTGCAGATCACCAATCACATTATGAGCTACACCTCCTTCTTTCCACACTCGTTGTGTATTTTATCAGCTCCCCTTACCATATAGATTCAGTTTTTAGTTCTACGAGTAGAAACTGTAGTCCATCTGTTTCTCCACATACTTTGTTATTCCCCATTGTTCTAATGGTCAGGATCCCTACAGGAACATCACAGATCACTTACTATTAAATACGTGGTACCATTCACAGAACTGCAGTGACATTTCTGTTGCTCTGGAATTATTGGATCAGACAGCAGTGCTGCTGGAGTTTTTTTTTTTTTTAAACACTTCTACCTTATTGCTCCACCCTGTAGCTGTAAACAGTGGCTCATCAGTTATTTCAGTTTGTGTTAGTCATCCTCTAATCCCTCACCGTTGCTCACAGAATGCCGGTAACTGGACATTTCTTGAGGACTATTTTCAGTCCAGCAGTCACACTGAGGTGTTTAAAACTCCAGAGTCTGAATCACTCACAACAGCACAACATACCCTAACACACCGCCAACAGTGTTAATGCAGTGCTATAAATGATCCACCACCCACCAGCTCCTGTGGGGGTCTTGAATATTAAAGAATAGAGTAACGTGGACTAAAAGTATGCAAAGCAACAGATGGTCAACAGTCTGTAAATATAGAACTACAATGTGCATCTCTAGTGTACGTGAAACTGATAAATCCGTAGGAGTATGGAAGTGTGACTAATAAGATGATTATTAAGGAGTAAGCTTCCTTGAGATTGGATCAGTTTCTCTAACTGTGCTGAAACCATTTCTACTTCTTTGTTCTCCTACTAGACTTGTAAAGTGAGATTTCATAATAAAAGATGTCTCCTTTGAATACTTACAGTGCTCTGGAGCAGTATCAACTGAGCATCTCGGACAGTGGTGCGAGTGCAGGTGGCCTTTACACACCACTCAGGCAACCAGTAAAGTAGCAGCAGCAGGAAGCCACCTGTACACAGCACACCCACTGCCACCAGCAAGATCTTCCACTGGCATGGCCTGTACCCACTCAGCTCCTGTGGTATAGACGAAGTGTTTACATTGCACCAAGGTGATAGGCTGCTTACGTTAAACCTGAAACACCCCAACTCCTTTAACCACTGATCAAAATAAAGTATTTTCCTATTATAAGTCCCCCAGATGCAAACCTTCGAACAATGAACTATCGAAGATGTGACCCTTCATCAAAAATTTTATTTAAATTATATTGAAAGCTATTTAAATAAGTGCAAAACTGTAAGGTTGCATGTCAGCACAGCAAGTTAGTTCACATCTTTGGTGCTTGGCGGAGGCAAGCAGAAGGCTGTGGTTAATTCGAGCTTTATTAAGAATTTGCTGTGTTTTAAACCCAGAATGTCTGGTATTAAGTGTACAAGCAGTGATACCTGTAAGAATCAGTGAGCCATAACAATGGATAGCAAATGAAAGTAGATGAATAAATACAGAGATCAGGTGTTATAGGTTCACAAGCTGGGTGCTTAGGTTAAATATGCTGCTCACAAAAATTAGGGAATACAACGATATCAAATATCCCATTATGAAATATCTCCTACTTTACATCAGCAGTGTATGTTTGATTTTTCGTAACCGAGTCGTAACTAGAGGACATGCAGTATTCTTTAAATAATTAATGCTGCTTTGCATTAAGGACTCTTTAACTATTATTAGTATTATATTATTATATTATATTTATTAGGAGACCAAGTCAAAATGCATATTAGATATAGAAACTAAACTCACCCAAAGCTAGAACATGAGTGGTTTGCTTTGGGAGCAAGATCAGGAAACTTTAAAAAGTTCCCATCGCTGCCATATGGCGTGCGAGTGCATTATGAAACACTCAGCATGAGACTGAAACACAGCCATGCTGATGTGCTCACATTTCTCAACAAAACAAGTAGGAGGTCAGGACACTAGGTCATTAACTGACAATATGTATACAACATAGCGTTAAAGCTAATAGGGGTTTGTGTTGAGAAAAAAAAAATAAATAAAAATTAAAAAAATCAGGCAAATGCTAAGCTCATAAGCTCATATTCACATATTGATTTCTTAGTGAGTTCATTAAATTAGTCAATATTAAGTATATTTGCAAAGGAAGTACATGCAAAAGCTTACCATTTCATCCTCCAGCCCTTTATTAACAATCTTCATGTCATCCTTCTCCATCCTGCGCTTCTCCTTCGCTTCCTCTTGAAAGCTGTTATTACTCACCTGCAAACATGTAGTAATATGGGAACTGAATTTAATTCCATTTTCAAGGAAGAACTTTTCAAATAAACCAAGCTCCACTGGGTGAAGTCAGACAACAGGATTAAATTTAAATTTCCCCAAATGCCTTACTAACTCCACTATGCCAGAAAATTTGCAATCAAATCAGTCAATTAATTTTAATTTCAAACAATCCAGGTGATTAAAATTAAGGCCGTGTTGCTTTTTGCAAAAAGAATAAGCTTTGGCCACAAAGAGTGGAATTAAGATTATTGAAAAAGAATAAATCAAGGAAAAATCCAAGTTTAAAGACTCTGGGGCAAAATGTCAAAAACACTATATAGGATTATCATACTATTTCTATTAAAAAAATGATCTGATTGCACCATATGACTTTTGCACAGAAGTGTAATGTTTCAACAATGAACTAATAATGTTTAAATAACCATTAATATTGTTTAATCACGTTTTCCATCCCACACTTCATTGTGACTTCTCTAATACACAAAACACACTTTTTTCTACTTTTAATGGAAGTAACACTAACTAATATTCCTCATATTATGTACTTCTATAAGAAGCTGTGTGCACAAGCGGTTTTCTTGTGAGCCATCCAACGTTGCGTGTTAGCAATCAAATAAGGAGGTCTGTTTACCTCAAACTTCATTCTCTTTAGAATTATAATGTCCATACAGTATGTGTCAAGAAATAACTCATGCATAGGAAAATTAATTTAGGTATGGCCCACAACTACATTTTACAAAGAAATATCTTGTATATCTTTAAATAAATGTCAAAATAAATGCATTAGAAAAAACAGTGCTTTGATGCATTACTAGCTTTGACAGCCCTAATTAAAACACCTTATACAAGCACATTGTGCCTGTACTCAGACTGCTAGAGTGGGATTAATTAGTAATATAAATATTTAAACAAACATCCATTTTAAATTTCTATTATTTTGTTGGTACTACTTTTATACTGTTTATGTTAATATTGCTGTAATATTGCTTAATATTGTCTGTGGTCATTATGCAAACACTTTAGTTGTAGAGAACAATGACCCAATAAAGAAATCTAATCTACAGAATCTGTGTTGTAGTTAACTTGTGCAGTTAGTTTTAGAAAATCACCATTAACACAGCAACTAATCATGCAATCCATTAAGGGTGTGCAAAACGGACTAAAAAAACCTTTCTATTTTTGGGGGGATTTTGACAATAACAATAATTAGATTATACTCTGCATCTTTCAAATGTGTAGATTGTATTTTGCTTCCAGTTTACTTCAGCCATGCATTTCTAGGTAGAATGCTTGCTTTATTTGTGGCATTACCACACGGCAAGCATAGGAACTGTGACATACTCGATAATGTCAGTTTGCACATTGTCAAAACATCACTTTTACATTAATTAACCATTAACACTTTAATTAATGTAAACGGTACATATTGTACTACTGTTCAAACTATGTGTTTCCATTTTAAAATTAGTACAATTCCAGGTGGTCCAGGGTTCAAATCCCACCTCTGCCAAAGCTGCCACAGTTGGGTCCTTAAGCAAGGCCCTTAACCCACCATTGCTTGAATTGTAATTATTCAGCCATTTCAAACAGAAAAAGATTCCAACAAACAGCATCCACCCATAAATTGGCAATACCATAAACATTAAAGATGGTTACTGACTCCTATTTATGGCAGCAGCCCACGAAAAGCCTAAAATAATAGGGGGTTGAATAAGCCAAATACAATAATACAATACAATAATTTCTCGAATACAATTGAAAAAGTAAACTCAATAACTGTAGAAAGGGGAAAAAAAGAAAAAATAATAAGAAAAAAGATCAAGACCAAACACTTTCCAGTTAAATATTTCAAAATTAAATCATTAACTTTAGTTTAAAAATGGGTTAGGATAATAAAATTTAATGTCAATCTTAATTGCATTTAAAAGATTCGATCAAGTGTATGCAATCTTTCAAACCCGTTTATTTTCCATGTTCTAGGGTATTTACTTTTTATAACTTTTTTTCTTGTTATTTAACTGATTGCAAATAAACTAATTCAATTACTAACAAAACAAAAAAAGAACAAAAAGTAACAAAGGTAACTTAAGCAAGAAGAAACTTATTAAACAAACTTTAATAAAGTGTACTTTTCATCAACATGTAAACAGCATAAAGTAAATATTACCCTGAATCACTGTATGATGTTATACACTGTGAATGGAGACACATGCAGATCCGTTTCAATTATTTTTTATAGGAAATTTGTTTTTCATTTAATACTAAACTTCTCTCATGCATTGGTTGACAAGCAGGGGGTCCTCTGCCCATCTTTGTTCCTCAAAGACTCAGCTTTTTATGGTTACTGCTTTTGTAAATAAATCATCACTACAACCACCTGTTGATGTCAATTGTTTAAAACACATCATTCGTTTTTTTAACCTTATTACTAACCCTAAACTGTCCCTATATCAAGTTTTTGAATGTGGCCTGAAATGTAGGAACATATGTACAAATATATTAACAACTTAAGTTACTCAGACAAACCATAAAAGTTTAATAGCCCAGCCCTTTCATTGTCCCAACAATTTTTGATTTGGGGTTGTGGTAGCAGGGGTCCTTTACTTATAGAAGTACCTTAAAAAGCACTTTTTGGGCTCTTTTTTGTTGGGAATCCCAGGTGAAATTTCAGGCAAACAGTATTTTCAAATCCGTTTGTTATTGTTTTTTTTAATCCAGTGCTGTTTCAGGCTGTTGCACCCTAGTGCTGTTCTCACACTATCTGCCTTAGTTGTACACTATGGGGTGCTTTCTGTTTAGGGGTTGAACAGGTTTGTTGTGTTTCATTCAGCTGTTGTTTGTTCAGTGTCCCTTATGTAAAATCCAAACCAGTCTCATATAAATGATAGCTAAATAAACTGGCTCTAAGGAGTTACTAACTCTTTCATGTCAGTTAGTTTAACCATGTGCCAGTCCGAGAAAAAAGGTGAGCTAGACTAGCAAATGCAGTAGAGTCTGGCTGTTGAACCACTTTGGGATGCCATGCCAGCATTTTCACTTGCACTTGGGTAATCAGACAACATACCAACCAGCCAGTAATATCACAAAAACGTGTGACAAACTTAAAAAAACCTATAAATTCCTCCTTTTGTAAAACATATACTGCATTTCTGAGTTTCCCCAAGTGTTAAGAGGTATCCCTTTAGGAGATGCTGCATATAATTCTATGGTTGCCAGATCCAGAAACAGAAAGAAGCAACCAGATGCACGAAAAGAAAAAAGCTAAGTCTCTTAGAATAAACAAACCTATAACAATTCTTCAAGCCACATCCATATTTAAATGCACAAGCAGACGGGAAGAATTAAACATGGTTTCCAGAACAGTGCCTGTGAGGGTCAGTGCTCTCACTCGCTCCAAGATCGTTTCCATACCGCTCTTTTATAATATATAATACCAGCCTAAAATGCAGTAACACTGTACGTTTTTACAAGCATTTATTTCTAGCTCTTCCTCTTCCAAAAATAAGTAAGTATATGAACTGAATTTAACTACAACACCTACTATTTTTAATTAGATGAAGCAATTTAAAAACATGTGCTCTGTCACAGACTGACTGTAGAAGTAGGGGTTTGCAGGATGGTGACATTTTATGGATAGATAGTTGTTATTGTGTTAGGTAATACCTTTTCTGAGCATATCAACGATATCGTCTTATCATAAAGAGACTGAACAACTGCATGTTTCATTATAAAAGTGTCCTATTTAACTGGATGAAGTGCAGCAAATTTGGAATATAATTTGCTTAACTAAGTATATGATTATATTATTTGAATAATATAGACAGACATAATATTTGAAAAGCAGGGGTGCGAATATTTGAAAAGCAGGGGTGCGATTATTTGCAAGTTAGGCCAGCTGCGCCTCAAATTCTTATAGCACTCACTATTAGTGATACCATCCAGCCCCATGCACTCATGGAGATCGAGAGTAAACTGCACAGCCTGCTACAGCAAACAGATGCAGATGCGGTGACTGCTTTTTAGGCACCGTCGCCAGTTTTATTGATGAATTCCGAGCTTGAACAGCATAAACTGAGCTGGAATAGAAGACCTGTAGTGGAGAGGGAGCGGAGTTCATACAGATCTGCTTATTACAAGCAAATTTGGGTTTATCTGTGGTAGTAGTAGTAATAATATGAGTACTCTTAATCTTCTGGATCGTAGAAAACATTAAAACTAAAACTCTTAAGAAACTCTGATAAAAATTAGAGGCGAGCACTGGAACTTGCTTCTCGATACGATACAGATATCCCGATACATTGCGATATGATGCATTCTGCCATATATTAAATACTATCTGAGTTGTCTTAATGCATCACATTACACTAATCATTCAGAGGACAAATTATACAAAACAGTGTACTGCAAGATCTACAGGAGAGGAAAGGGTTCGCATCCCTAGCGAACCCTTTAGCACAGCCCTAGAAATGTAGTCTTTTGTGATATTATTGGCTGGTTGCCAGGTCTAAATCTGGGAAGTTTAATCAAGAGATTGTAAACTCAATGACAAAATCAGATTTTTTTTTAACAAACACAATCAGTGCCTCATCCACTGCACATAATATGGCATCCAGAAAGACTCAAATACCATCAACATTAGGCTGGTAGCATTGACACAAGGTAGAAGGATTTGATCTGTATGTTTGTATTGCTTAACATTTTCATTGCAAAAGAGTTTACATATCTGCAAAACAATGTAAGTGAAACCTTTATGTGGAATTTAAACTAGATTATGCCTGTGAGCATTACAAACAAATGCTACTGTGAAAATCACAGTCACAGCAAAATAATTGTATAACAGTCACATATTTCAGGCCAGTATCGCCCAACAGAGGTATTAAATCAGTACAATCATTAATACTTGCAGAACAAAGACTGTATTTAGGAAAATATTTCTCTCTGGTCAGATATAAGAAGTGCAGGACAGAGGCGGTTTTAAATGGGACTTTTTGAGAAGGTGTTAAGAAATGTGAGAAAGGCAAGAGAAAAAAATGAAACAAAAGAAAACAGTTCAGGCTCTCAGTGCAGGGCACGTTGCCCGACCACAACAATAGGGCAGCAGGGAGGCAGCATGGTGGCTCTACTCCATGCACTCTACCGCTGACTCTGATCTTATCTAGCCCCTACACCCGCACAACACGCCACACAAAAGGGAAATTTAACTTCGGGCCGTGCCCTTCCTACTATTTTAAAGCAGTGCCTAGGCACTCACTGCACAGCCACGACCCAGTGTTCAAGATTAATTCTATCCTCTGACCTGCATTTCTTATGACATTTTCATCCTGCTTTCTAGCACAGTGCTGGACTAATATCAGGATATCTTTATATTTATATTTGCAAACTATAAAATGTCTAAATACTACTAGTCATTAAATACAGAACGGCAAGAAAACGATATCCCCAAATTTCCATTGTGATAGAGTCAACTAGGAAAACACCTGGTGCATTATGGAAGTGAGCAGAACGTTGTGGTCTACTCCGTCTCAGTCATATTTGCATTTTATCAAGAAGTGGTTGTGTTAACGATTGCCATGTTTGGGCGGGAAGCAGGAGGTGAACGGTAGAAGCAGAGCAGAACTTTATTCAAAAACAGAGATAAAACAAATACGACATGAGTGAAAAATCTAAACTACAACCTGAAAATGCAGAGCACAAACAATCCAAAATGCACAAAGTGTAGTTTGGAAGGACCGTGGTCGTGACATGAGCTGTGTACAGAACACACTATAGTTTAGTGGAAATATACTATTTTAAATTTAGAATGTCTGGTGTTAAGCGTATAAGCAGTGATGATCTATAAGAATCAGTGAGCCATAACAATGGACACTAAAATGAAACTCTAAGGGACTTACTGCACAGGAACCAGGTAGAGACTAGGCGTGGGTGATACTGACAAAGGCAATATCCTGCCATTTTCAGGGATTTCATCAATAACAATTATTAGGCAACACTTTGCATCCTTTAAAAAGATGACATGTACAGGCAAAAATCTTACATTGTACTAGTTTTTTCTTGTTAATACAATATTAAAAATTATGCTCATCGATGGAAATATTCAATTCAAGTTTATTTATATAGCGCTTTTTACAACGTAGCATTGTCTCAAAGCAGCTTCACAATATTACACTGT
>JAUZSU010182072.1:0-12509 GCA_034780255.1 Parotocinclus maculicauda | reverse complement strand
CTCGTGCGAGTCGCCGTCCTCAACAAGTGCCGTTACAGAGCAATCGGTGAGGCGGTTTATATCCCGTGTTTTGATTGACGACGTGATGACGAACAGCTGGAGGTCCCATTACGTAAGTGAGGGTCTTAGCATTGTTCGGAGTTAGGTCGTCATATGCAGTACGTTTTTTTTCTCGCGCTCGCATGCGCAACATTTAGACGCCAGCGATTGCATTTTGGTTCGTGTCTATCTCAACAAACGTACGGTCCCTTGCTCGCGCCGCGATTTATTAGAAATATAGACGGTGACATCTAGGGGTTTATAGTGCTGACGGATTTGTACGGGGGAAACCCCTGAGGTATGTAGCGCGTTAGGGATAGATTCAGGGTTTCCCTTCCCGGCCTCACTCGGCTCCCATTGAGCTTCACTCCAGCCGGCTGCGTGCTCCATTTGACACACGCCCCGGTTTGACTTCCTCGTGCTCTACCGCACGCTCGAGCTCACGCTCGCCCTCTGGCGTTCCGGAGCATCCCAAATCTGCGCCTTCTCCTGCTCACATTTGCCCTCTGCCGTTTTGGTGCATATTGCAGCCGATTCGTGCGCGCGCCAGCTGTGGGTGCCTTTCCCACTTGGGACGCAACACAGCTGCGTGAATCTTCCCCTTTTTTAGTTTTTGTAATTTGGAGAGCCTTTTGCTCTGCCTTTTTAGCTATTTCCCCATTCTTATTATACGTCGTGGGGTTCCTTCATTCCTGCATCCTTGGGTCCTAAACACATATTATAATTTTTAAGGCATTGAATTGTCTTGAGCTCCCATGAATGTGGAAGGTAACCTGGAGAACACCAATGGAAGATCAAGAAATTCTGGGCCTGGAATTGAACTGCAGATCTCTGGAGTTACTGGACCTCCCATATTAGCATTTGTCACTCAAAATACTTATGCCCGCTGAAAAGTTTATTGAGCACACTCGTATACCTATTTATTCCTGCAATCACCTTATCAGTCAATCATATGGCAGTAGCGGAATGCATAAAATCATGCAGATGCAGACCAACAGCTTTATTTAGAATTTACATCAGCCATCAGAACAGAGAAATCTGAATGTGGCATGATAAAGCTGTCTGGTACAACCAATCTAAATATTACTATAACTGCTGATCACCTGGGATTTTTATGCACAGCAGTTCCTAGAGTTTACTCAGAATGGAAATAAATTTAAAACAAAAAAATGTCTCAAGGTCTGTGAAAATAACTTCCTTGTTGATGAAAATATTTTTTGCTTATGTAGAGTTCACCTCCTGTCAGCAAAAGAGCTTCTGCTCAGGCATACAGATGGTAAGGTCCGAATTCAGGACAAACAGTCCAAATCCATGGACCCAATCGGCCTTGTGTCAACAGTCCTGGCTGGAGGAGGTGGTATAATGGTATGGGGAGTGTTTTCTTGGCATGTTTTGGGGCTGGTAATACCAAGAATTAATTATTTAAACTCCACAGGCTGTATCAATGTTTTTTCTGACCATCTGCATTCTTTCATGCCTACATTTTGCCCAACTTATACTGGCAAGTATTTCCTAGTTACTGGGTCTGAATACTGTGGGAATGCCTTTGGAATTTGTAACGAGATAAAAAACACCTAAAAACTGCATAAATTCTGTAATGCAATTAATTTAAAGAAACGCTTCCAACATCTGGTGAAATACCTGAAATGGAAAATTATATTTTGAGAACAAAGGGCAACCCTACCCAGTATTACCATAATGTTCCAAATAAAGTGCTCAGTGAGTGTAAGAAGTTGTACCCTAGCGCCTCATGGCCGAGCTGTGGTTGCTCTGAAATATTTCTATGTCATAATTATAGCATTAACAGCTTGCCAGGGAAGCTCTAGCAAAGCAGGAATTTGAGAAACTGACTTGTTGGAAAGGAAGGAACAGTGCCATATTGAAAGTCACTTAAATCCACTGACAGTGTTTGTGTATTAGGACTGCATGGTTCTGTGCTTGATTTCAATACGCATTACCAGACGTCATTAACTGTGTATTATTGATTCTATATTTTATGCATTAGTTATTTACATCCTGGTGACCATTAAGACTTATACCCAATGTATTTTCCTGATACTTGATGAATGCATTGGCTGGGTTTTCAGCAGAAAAAAACATTTATTTAATAAGAAGCCTTGTATTTCACTAACAATGCAGACAGTCAGTATATCTGTCATTAATCATGATTTCATTAGTCTATTCATTCATTTTCTAATTTAGTTTAGGGTCATAGGGAGCTTAGAGTACATCCAATTCAGACACCGACTTGCAGACAGACACGCACATTTACAAAATGGGATACTTTATAGATGCCAGATTATTTAAAACTCGTTTACTTAGGTACTCTGAAATCCCACACAGAGACAAAGAGAGAACATGCAAACTGATGTGTCAACAACTGAGACATTGTGCTACCCTCCAATTATGACTTGTAAAGACCAAATTCGAAACAGAATATCCTAAATATTTGCATGTCAGCTGTTCATTTATTAGATCTTAGCAAAGATGTGAGGATGTTTGAAATTCACACAAATTGCATATTTAACTCAGTATAGTAAAAAAGTATACTCATTTATATAGAACTGGTGTGCTACCATGTTAGCCTAAAAAGCTAATCTCTTTTCATTTCATCAGCTTTTGAAAGCAATTAATGTAAATCACTTACTTATGGGATATTTGTTCTGCCATAATATCTAAGCATTTCTGTCCCTGCTATAATTAGATCAATTTTAAAACCATAAAATTATCTTTTGAATGTGATTTATTGTTTGTGCAAGCATTAAACTACATTTTAATTCATTTGTCTTTTGTAAGACGAGTTAGAGAACATAACAGAGATATACTACTTAAGCTATTTCCTCTGAAATATAATTGTTATACTAATTGATAGGATCCTGGCTTAAGCATCAAGTGATATGTATAAAGACCAAAGGACAAAACTGCATAGAATAACTTCGAAATGGACTATCACAGAATCGATGTGAAGCAGTGAAGTATTTCAGTGCCTGAAAGGTTTGACACAGCTACATTTCCAACAGGGGGCGGTATTCACTTTGCTTAGAATAAAAAACAAACAAACAAAAACAACAATCAAACGAAAAACAAACAAAAAACATTTCTGAATGGCCTAGAAAATATTAAGTTTTTTTTACCACAATACTTGACATCTAATATGCTTATTTAACGTCAATCCACACACTTTATACTGTTTCATGTGAACAGATATTGCTAGGCATTAGACACCCAATGTTTCTAAAATGGCTATCTATGTGGTTTTTATCATATCAAATCACTTTAAATAAAAACCCTCATCTTGAGTTTGCCTGTAAATAGCAAAGCATACTATTGCTGGTGATTCTAATTTTATTCTTATGCTCTGCATATTAGACAAAGAAATTGGTTTCACCAGAAGCAGTTTTTACTGCTTACACAAATTTATAGTTTAAATTGTTGGAGTTCCCATATATGTAAGTCATGATGAAGATCACATTGTTTTCTTTTTTTTAAATTCACGTTTGCTTTCTGATAGCTTTCTGTTCCGCTTTGTACTCATTGTTTTTTTCTTCATTTTATATCTCGTTTGCACCAGCTTCATCCAAATCCTATCACATCCCTAGCTGATCTTGAGTACAGGTGTGTTCACACATAAGATTATTTATAAAATTAATTTATTAATTTGTTTTAAATGAGAGCAAATACCATAGGAGAACGATAATTGAAGTAAATTTGACCATTTTGTTTCAAAGCAAAATATTTAAGAAGTTTGATCAAGTACTGCCTGTCATAGCATCCATACAAATTCACAGAGCACAATGGACAGAACGTTTAGCAACAGAATTTCAAGCATTTTCTCTGATACACTTGGTATGGCTTGGTATGCGTGTGTGCGCTACATAATTACTTGGAGAGAGATATTAATGTCTGATTGATGAGATAAACTAGACTAACATCAATACACGATATAACAGTATCAGTCACTAGTGCAGTTACACGAATTAGTTCACATTGTATTTACTTCTAACAATAGACACTATATCCAAGGAGCCTTACAAAGAGGTGACAGTTACAAGAAGAAATCAGCATATCATGTTGTGAAAAACACTCTTGAAGATAAAATGAATGGGCTTGATAAACTGTACCAGTTTATATTTGCTGCAGGAAATCTTGGAGGTAAAAGCTTCTGGCTGTCAAGGTAAGATGGTTGACTGAAGCAGGTAGTTGCAGGTGTCTCTAGGTAAAGCAGGGCACAGCATCGCAATCATGCACCTGTCTTAAATCAGGTGAATCCAGTGGATCTCCTTTAAATTCCAATTTGCAGATGGGGATGGTATGATTGGATTTGTTTGATTTAACAGGAATAAGGACAAACACAAACCTCATCTACCCTAACCTTAACTATTCACATGAGAAGTGTGAATTCTTACACATTTCCAGTTGAGACTATGTTGTAGCCCTACTTTGACTCACCTTGGTTTCTTAAGATGGAAACCAACTGACCTTGCTTCTGACCCTGACTAAAATTTCTGACAAATAAAAAACCTTCTGCAATTCATTCCATACTGCTCTTCAGATTCTTTCTTGCTACACTGACCTTCTACTGGTATTTTACTTTCTGTGTCAATCCATGGTTGAAATAGCTCATATTTCCATTTTCTTGTTATATTCCATATTTGCTATATCTTCATGACCTCAGAGTTCAGCTCATGTCATACGACACATAAGGCTTTAACTGCTCCTGCAAATACACCTACCAAAAACAGGGGCAGCATAAGCTCCAACAAAATGCATTTATTATATTTGATCATAATTATTTAAATATATTATATATATAATTTTGTATCTTATTTGTTGCAACAAATGATTTCATTGCAACTTCTCCAATGGAGACTGCCAAGGAATAGCATTCAGAATACAAAAACACCAGTGATGCCAGAACAATTCATATTTAATGCAACTTATTCATGTCAGGTGTTACTTTTAGTAAGAACAGTATGAGCAAGCTGTTTTCTCGTGTGCCCAACATATTGTCAATAAAAGTTTAGTGCGAAGTTTGGTGTGTTTATGCAAGGCATTTGTGTCATGCATTAATGGACAATGCAATAATTAAACTTGCTGTCTCTGAATGCACAAAACATTAAACCTTGAACCAGATGTGCTGTATCAGGAAAATGCCATACTGGTCATTTTAGCCAAGAACAGGCAGACAACAATAAAATTCATACAGGCTCACCAAAATTGGAAATCAGGAGATTTAAAAAAACCCTTACCTGGTATTATGAGTCTTGAATATTCAGATGGTCAACATTCAGATATTTTCTTGGTACGCTTTAATACCAACTTATTATTGTTTACAAACTTTAGCCTACCTGATTATTATTGCTGACCATGCCCATCCGTTTAGGACTGTTGTGTACCATATTCTGATGGCTATTTCAAGGATAAGCTCAAATTATCCTATACTGATTTCTTGAAAATGACAATGACAAGTTCACTGTAATCAAAGACCTCCACAGTCACCAGATTTCAATCTAACTTTTGGGATGTGGTGGAATGCGAGATCTGCATCCTGGATGAGCAGCACTGACTTGACGCTATCATGTGAATATTAACATTTCTGATAAAGATTTTCAGCACCTTGTTAAATCTATGCCATGAAGTAAGCAGTAAGGCGGAAGGCAGTTCTGATGACTGTGTTGCCTCTCACAGTAACATCAGTGTTCTGAAATTTGCGGATGACACCACAGTTTTGAGTCTGATCACTTAGGGTCAGCCTATAGGATAGAGGTGACAAATGCATACTACATTTACTACCCCTCCATGATGGAAGACTAATGCTGGTTACACTTATTGCGTTAACATTCGTTAACTTGTCTATATCTTACATGGAACACTTTCTGTATACACATAAGAAAGATATGTTTTCAGTTGCTTTAAGGCCTTATATAGTAAAGCGGTTTCTGGTACTACATTTACCTAGAAAATAAGTCCTGCAAAGCAGGTGTTACATGATGCACAGTGCTTTTTACAGGATTATTTGTGGCTGAAGGCAGATAATCTACTTAAAACATGTTGTTAGGTATTTGAAGAAAAGAATGTTCCCCACACATGGATTATACTTTAATTCTTAGCCAGTATATTTTTGTTAACCACCAACTCACTATGTGTATGTCACAAGAGCCTGGTAATAGATTATAGATCAAGCTAGAGAAGCCAGTGTTTAAGAATTTATTTTTCTTTGTAATCTGAAAAGCATATAGATGATTTTGGGCTGGCCTAGTCCACCCACATGGCTGGAATCCATACTGCACATTCATTCAGTCCCAGATATTTTAGCATCCTTGTGCAGATGGGCAAACAAGATTATGAAAACACTAGACCTACCTCGATGGATTTATTTATATATTTTATTTATTAAGGTCAAGTCTGAGTAGCAAAGTTTGAGTTACATCTAGCAAACTCCAGACACTTGCATGTGGTATTAGATAAAAATCTGTTTGCTGACACACTCCCCTAATTATTTTCTGGCACAGATTTAATATCAAATTATACTTTTGGAGACTCCGATTAACTACCATCTTTGGCAAATCTCCAGTTGTGATCCTGGAAGAATTTCATGCAAAATTCGATGTTTGTCTACATCAGTGAGTGTAGTGGCATGATGCAGTTACATTTTCATAAAGACAGGTTTATTACAGTTCTGGTGAATCCAACAGTAAATATAAGCATTTTTAGCCATGTATCTGTTTTATAGCTATTGTCTGGCTTATTAATTTCATTTCATAATACATAATTTCAGTTGTGTATTTTTTAATCTTCCTCATACAGAATGGCCTTCTCAAGTTTGCTTGCCAGAGAAAATTCTATTTCATTTTGGGTGTGTCTTACATCTCATATAGTACACTGCAGTGTCTGGTTACTAAAGACACACTATTTAGTAGTACAACTGCATGCGGTTATTCAAAGCAATTTTCTGAATGACACTGTATAAAGTGTCTCTCAAACACTATAAATGTACTAAGTGTATTTTGTTTGTAGGTTTGGCTACAATTAAATAAACAGCTGTAAACATTACAATATAAATGAATCAACCATCTCAAAATTTCACTCATGTCTGGGAGAAATGCAAGCTAAAATGTGTTTAACAGGCAGCGGACCCGAATACTAATATGGGATGACAGGAGAATATAAAGTTTCTAATTTGAATAATCAGATTTCAGATTCAGATTTATTTGTCGCAATATACAAAGTACAACTTGCAGTGGAATATTTTAACAACTGTCCTGATAAGAGGATAAGATAAAAATATGTAAAAATGAAGCAGAAAAAAAATCATGATTCATGGGCAGCACAGTGGCACAAGTAGTTAAAGCTGTTGCCTCACAGCTCTAGAGGTCCTCAGTTTGATCTCTGCCTGAACTCTGCATGAGTCCATGAGAATTTCCTCTCTGGTTTATTCCCCCATTTGAAAAACTTTTAGGAGAATCGGGGTTAATGAAGTGTCCCAGTGTGTGTGACACCTTGTGTAGGGTTGGTTCATGCCTTGAACCATGTAGTACTGTACTACTATGACTCAGTGTTGGATTAAACTCCTGTGATAATTAATGAATACATTAACATTTTTTATATTTGTAAAATGTAGAACGTGAATAATAACATCTATTACCAGTTTATGGTCACTTTAACACTTGGAGGTAGTTGTCCACATTTATGACTGATACACATGCTGTACCTTTTGTTCTGATTGGCTGATAGCTGAAGAAAAGCAGCATGTAATACAGATGTCAAACTGTCAGTAAAATCACTGTCAAGTACTCAGAGGAGCACTCGAGCCAAGTCAACCACCACACACTGGAGACATTATGCACAAATTAGAAGGGCCTTAGATAATTTGTTCAATGATGCAAATGAGAAACAAGAGACATGCATGCACTCATTGCCAAACTAGACAGTTTATTGCATGTTACATTTCTGGGACATCATATTAAACCAGTTAATACAAATACAGAAAAGGATATTATATTCCTACATGAGAAAGCCTTTATCAAGCATTAGGAATTTGTGTTGAAACCACAAAAAAACAGACATTTAGGAGGACAGTTGTACTCCAACAATGCCACGTCAGTCCCATGATCATATGACACAAACTTTTTTTGATTTGGGGTTGTAAGTACATGGTTACATTTTATGGTTGTTAAGCCTTGGATAAATACTGGACTGGTCTGGATCAGAATAGACAATAACATTATTCTCTGTTTGACTTTTGGAATTTACCTTTCTGGTACTGATTGTGTTGCACATATTGTGTTTTGACCTTGGACCTGTCCTTTTGCTAATCTTTTGCTAATCTGCCATCTGTATTCGTTGCTATCGTGGGTTTTCCTGTTTTAAACCTGCATTGTTGTTTCTGATCTTTGTAATAAAAAACCTCCACAACCATTCCTGACAACTCACCACCCACCAGCATTCCTGCTGTGTACACTCAGCAATACATGATGGACATTCTTATTTGTCATATGAAGAACACGTCTTAACTGTCTTTTTTTGTTTTGTTTTGGCTGGGGTGGGTGGTTGGACGTAAGTTACCATAATCAACACATTTCATTTATGCACATTAATCCAAGTTAGATTGGAAAAGTAGCGTGTGTCAAAAATGAGCCATTTTTTTACATAAAAAAAGGGACAAAGCTGGACTAATGAATGGTTCTAACCTTCTCAGCAAAGTTCTCAGAACCTAGCAACTTTATATTTATATTCCTGCAAAATTAATAAATGTATGGAACAGTGAAGAGCAGAGGGTTACTGTGTCTGCATACAAGATGGCATTCAGGAAAGTGTACTGCCTTTAGGGAGAATTGCTGCGTATTGATCGCATAAGCACCGTGTTTTGGATATGAAAACTAACGATCCTATGAAAGCATTAGCAGAAAACTGACCTATTAAGGGATACAAACTTAAAAATTATAAAAAAGATTACAGTAAAAGCATTGATTTCTGTATTGTAACAGGAGGAAAAAGGTTGGAACATTTTAGACTTACATGATTTTCCACATTATTTGCTCATAAAAGGTAGTCTCATTGTCAAGATACACCCATTCTGCCTAAATACAAGCATTTTTGTCTTTTTCATGTGCTTAATAAATACTTGTGCACTCTTATAAAAAAAAACAAAAACATAAAAACGTAGAACTCTGTTGAACCGTCTCTAGCCTAGATACAGAATGAGATATGATACTCAGGGTACTGAGGCAAACAGATGTTGCAGCTGAACCTGTACATCCTGCACAATTGTAGGACGCCAAAGTTGGCATCCCAGCTGGTCTTATAAATGCTCAGTTGGTGATAAATTTGGCAACTGGGCAGGCGAAGGAGGTGTTGCAATCTAGCGGAGAAATTCCTGGGAAACCCTTTCTATGTGAAGGTGAGTACTATGCCAGTTGGAAACCCTGCCATGAGGCCTGGGTTTAAATTGGACATTACACTGCAAGATTGCTTTGCCTGAGGGAGCAGAGGCTAGTCAGGGAGATCATTCTCCAGTGCTGCAACACTGAGCCTTACTCAGCCAAGATTCCCATCCATGACATGCATGCTTCTCATGTTCTCTAGGAATAGGTACTAATGGCAAAACGTAATTTTAACTGTACTGTTAAGTGTAATGTTTAAGTGTACTGTTGTGTACACTCTTTTTTTAATGTCTAATTTAAACTTAAATGCATGCAAGCACAAAAACAATGACCATTAATCATAAAGAACTTCATTAAAACATTACAGAAATTCATTAATGTGCGTAATGTCTGTTTATAAATTTGCAAGTATTGGTTTAGTATGAGCATTAAAACACAATTTGGCTACAACCAATTTATTAAAATTCTGTAGTTCCCACTCATGAGGCCAAGGCTTGGATGCCACAAGACCGGTGGGATTTTCTTTATACACTAGAGAATAATTAAAAATTGTAACATTGCTTTTCAAACAATTTTTCATTGTAAAAAGAACTATAAAAAATAAAGCTAATTTCTGAACGTGGCCTTTCATGGTATCTGGCACTGAGATTTTTACAGATGCTTTAAGTCCTGTAATTTCTTAGGAATCCATGCAGCTAACTTGCCTTGCACATCCCATAGATGCTCGATTATGGAATTTAGAGGTCAACTCAACACATTCATCTCATTTTCAGTTTTCCTCAATTTATATTGTGTCAGGGGGCATTATCCTGCTGCATGAGGCCACTGCTATTGGTGGAATACCACTGCTGTGGTGGAGTGTACTTGGTAAACAATATGTTGGTGTCAACATTTTCACAGCAGAACATTGCCCATAGCATTTTACTGTCAGTTATTCATGTCACCTGTCAGTGGTAATATTATAGATGATCAGTACATGATAAGTGTTATGCTGAAAAAAATTACATGACCCAGTATATATCTACTGTATGATACTTTGCCCCACTCGAGAAATCCTTAAATAACCATTGTTATATTTTATTACAGTTTCTATTTAGTACATGCTCACTATATCTATACTTCTTCTGTTTTTAACCCATTATTACAAATACAATATTCAGGTGATTTAATTGAATTCTTACATGTAAAACTAGGGGCCCTTTAGGTTGAGTTCGGTTTTTTAGTCTTGGTCATCCCATGGTTTGTTCCTTAGCGGATTTAAAGAGGTTTTTCCTCCCACTGTCACCCTAGTCTTGTTCAGTTGGAGCTGTGGGTCTGGGTAATTGTAAAGCTGCTTTGGGACACTGCTAAATTAAAGAAATGCAATAATAATAATAATAATAATAATAATAATAATAATAATAATAATAATAATAATAACAACAATAATAATAATAATAATAATAATAACAAAAATACTACTACTACTACTACTAATAATAATAATAATATGAATATTATATTATTATTATAAAACATTACTATCATCATCATTAAAAATGTAGCATTAAAATATTACAAAATATAATAATAATAATAAAAATAATAATAATAATTATTATTATTATACCAATGATAAAGACAGTAATAATATCATTAGTGCTCTTAATTAATTATTATAAATATTATTATTATTATTTTATTTAGGTTTTTCATTAATAATGTAGTATTTATTGATGAGATAATTGTAGAATGAAATTGTTTTATTAATAATAACAATAATAATAAACAATTGTGATACATAATATTATTATTTTATTCAAAGTAAATATAATTGACTAAATAAACTGTTAGAAAGTTGATGCTCTATAATAAAAATCTTTCTTCTTTTTTACTTAGTCTCTTTTCATCAAAGGCATCATGGAACTTTACATAAAAACAAAAACATAAAAACCCAGAAATGAATCCTCGTACCGTTTTATGAAAATAAATAAATTATTAAAATCCTGCCGGTTAGTTGATATGCTTTCTCGCATTAAAGCCAAAGTTTAGAGTTACGGAAGTGCAGTGATCCAGTCACGATCTGGATCGACCTGAGCTCACCTGGGTTTGTCAATCCAGATCCTCGTTAAAGATGTTTCGAACCCGTTTGGCCTGCATTACCAGCAGCTCAGAGACTAATTTCTTCTCATAGCTCCAGAAAGGATGTGAAATCAAACAGGATCTACGCCCTCCAGAACAAATCCCAAAGGGTGACTCCACAAGCACAAACAATGATCTCACAGCCAGCCCAAACGGTCCTAGTCCGGAGCAAGACACCGCCTCCTCCCTGCAACGCTTCTTTTAGGCTTGCTCAGAAGAACTTGTGAGAGGTTCTGAGATGGTGCGAGAGTGTTTTAGATGAGACAGGATGATACAGCGTGCATCAAGAGTTCCACATCAGCTGACTGGCTGCTAAATGCAGAACCCGTCAGAAAGAGCGTGTGCAGAGTGCTCACAGAGGATGTCTTACAGAGCATGGAGGAAGTTCTGCCACTTCCACCACAAGCACTTAATACCCAGTGGTGCTGGTGAGGGACCAGAACTCGATTAAAACCCATTTCAACCCAAAATGTAATTAATAATAAGGGGGGAATTTCCCAATACTCTATAAGGAAATATTGAAATATTACAGTGTTTCAATTAAATGTGGGCATGTATCAATTTTTTTGAGTAAATTGTCACATGACCAGAGCAGTTTACCGTCTGGTTGCATCTTAAGAAGAGGATGGCTGCCTCAAAGCTCCCAAATAAAAGGTTAGTAAAGTATGTTAACACGCTAGCCAGAATTTTAAATGCACACGCTGAACTGTTGGAGACAGATGATGACCGGAATAAAATCGACTGTGAACTCCCCCTCCCCCCAACCCCAACCAGCCCCCCGTCTACTGTTAAAGGGCCAAGATCTTCTAGCCACCCAATAGATAAGACCAAATTGCCTCCAACATCCTCATGTGATCAGACTGGCCAGTCTGAGAGACCTCCAAGATATCCTAGACAACAGGAAAACAAGTCTTAAGACACCCTAAGGTCCTCTGAATTCCAGAATGGACAGTCTGAGGAACCTTC
>JAUZSU010182062.1:0-12510 GCA_034780255.1 Parotocinclus maculicauda | reverse complement strand
ATAATTGCCTGCCTAAATTTCAAGATCTGCCCAAGCTACTACTAAATACGACTGAGTTAAATTAAGTCTTGCTTAAATGTAATAGAGTTAGGTAATAATTTTTTAGGCAGCCAGCATATCGATAGCCCTGGTTTGATTAGCATAGACGTCTTGTGTAGAGTTTGCATGTTCTCCCAAGGTTTCCCCGGTTTCCCCTGGGCTACTGAGTAAATGCTACATTTAGTCCAGGTCAAAAATACAAATGCAAACTTGTTATAGTATTACATGCTTGGTTTCGAGTACATTTAACAACCACACTACGCAAATTCAATTTTTGCTGACGTACTTTATCTAAAATGTACTTCTGAAGCATTTGTGGTTTGCTGTAATAAGGTTCTTCCTTCCTCTATGTGCTAGAGACAGTAGGCTAAAATCTGATTTAGAAGATGAACACAGGATGAACTGGGTGCAGACGTGTGTTTCAGTATTCATTTGACAGATATGTGGCTAAGCCTTGTGAGAAAATGAAGTGTGCATCCCTGGTATCTCTCCCTGACACGAGAGGTCTGAGAGAAAAAGGAGTGACTATTGACTCAAACACAATATATGAACGGGGAATTCTGATGACCATATCACTGCTGGGAAAAAGTCTTAAAAACAGAAGCAGGTTTTGGGGTAAGATTTATAACATGATATGGTTCAGTTTACACTAGTGTGAGTGTGTTTGTTAACTTGACTCTTCACTGCAGAAAATAAATCGCAGTGGGACATTTAGGTAATATGATGAACCCAAAGCCCATGGCTATTACTTCATGATTATAGGGTGTGGTAATAGCCGTTTTTCTGTGTTGCTATGTGTGTGTCTGTGTGTGTGTGTGTGCGCGCGCAGATGCATTAAAGAGAGAAAGAGAGAGGGTGTGTAGCCTACAGTATAGTGGAAGCTCACATATGCTTAAGCAAACCTTGCTCCTCTTATTTCTCAGAAACCCATAAAGTAGCAATACTATAGTACTAATACTAATCATTATAATTACAACCAGCCAATAACGCCTTACTGCAGTGATAATACCAAGCTTAAAACAATTACTACATAGCTAAAAACGCAAACTTATCTGACTCAAACCACTGGTGGTTTGGTGACGGTGGAATGTCCAATTTCATTCACTCTTCCTCAAGAGTTGGTTTTTGTAGACTGGGGGTTGAGGTGTAGCTCTCTAGGCACCTCACGATTCGATTACAATTCAGAGGACTGCAATGCCTTTAGAAAAAACCTTGTTCATACATCCTGATGCATCCATTTTTATAAACAGGATTTCATTCCCCCCACATGGATTCCATGGCTTCAGTTCTTCATTAATGCCAGCCTTTCACCAAACATCTTTGCAAGCAATTTCACTGTCGCACACAAAATTCCAGTGTCTGAATAAAATCACAAGTCCCTCAAGAGGTGCGACGAGCTCAAAGCACAATGATCATTTGGTGAAAGGTGGACAGAATAGCTGTCTTAAGTCAGTCTTCCTAAGGTTTAAATCAGTCGTAAGGTTCTGATTAAATCTACCCTGTTTAATATTGTCACAAGTCTTGGCTCACACCAATATAAAATCATGTGTGTTTTGATGGAAGAGATAAAGATGATTTTTACAGTTCAGAAGATGTAGACTTACAGGTATCTGTCCACAATACTGGAAACTACATTTTATTGTGGTACAGTGTTGTGAGCAGTGCATTTTAGTATGTCAGGACTGGAGAGATTTTACACTTGGAATTCCTTATACCCCACCTACATAAATTAATAAAATGGTATTGAGGCCAGAGCGTTGTTTTAGAGAAGCAAATTATCTAAACATGCAGATCAGAGCTGAAACTGTTGCAGAATTTTAATGCAGGCAGGGATAGGGATATCAGTTCTGTATTCAAAAAGGCTGATTTTACAGCTCAGATAACGTTAAGAGGAAATGACGCTGAGCGTGCTATTAGCCAACTATTAGGCTAGAGCGTGGGGCAATGACTGTCAGAGGAAATTTCCGTTGCCCTCCCAACCCGAGCACATATGGGGGAAAAAAGGGTTTAGAAAAATACAGGAAGAGAGAAAATAAACACAAGCAGTGCTGGAATTCACTTTGGCTCGGACTGGTGGACTGGATTAAACTCTGATCAAAAGTCTACAAATGAGAAGAGATCGTTGCTAATGAGTTTCCCAATGAACCTTTAAACTGGTACAAGAATGCAAGAAGGTGAGATGAAAAGAAAGAACCAGCAGGAGACAAGCAAGCTTTTAGAGAAGTGAATTTAGGCAGATGAGATAAAGTGGCCAGTGCAAAAAGTAACACAAAAACATCAGTCTTCTGAATTTCGGCATCATTAACATTGATGTTTACAGCGATGGGCAAAGTAGACAAAGCATGTACTTGAGTTAAATAGACATACTCAAGGTAAAATATTACTCCAGTGAAAGTTCTCCCTTAAGAGCTCCAATTAAGTACTAAAATATTTGCCTTTAAATGCACCCTGGTATAAAACGTATCATGATTCATTACAGTTCTTGTTTGCTTATTTGGCATTTTTAACGTCGCTATCAGCAACACACACACACACACGAGAGAGAGAGTATGTGTATGGATATAACCTTGTGTGTGTCGCTAAGATGGCCACTGATATGGAGATATATACACACACAGACAAGTCAATGCCAATTTAAAGTAATCAATTAACCTAACATTCATGTTTAGGTGGACTGTGGGAGAAAACCGGAGTACTCTAAGTAAACCCACGCCGACACTGGGAGGACATGCAGATTCAACACAGAAAGTACCCAGGCCGCTCCAACCTGCAATTGAAGCCGGAATTACAGTTCTAATATCCTATTACCAATTATGGTAACGAGACTAACACTATAAATCTAAGTGAAACAGCTCTAGTGTCACACTTTGTACACCAATCAAGTCCAATGTAGTAGCTAAATGGACATCTAGACTTTGTAGTGAAGCAAAAATTAAGATATTTGACTTAATGTAGTAACGTTAAAGTAAAAAAGCTGCCCATATGTCACTAAACTGATTATATACAAATGTACACGAAACGTAACATTTACCGTACTGTGTTACAGTCCAACACTAGATTTTTATTAACCAGAAAAGCAATCCTATAATACTTTAGACTAGAAAGGGGTTCGAGATCATAATCGGGACTGTAACTGCCAAAGATTCATGCATACGCACAGAGCACAAACGAGCATGTTCCTCTGCAGAGTGATGCAGGACATGATTTCATATGAAATTTTGTTATAGCCAGAAAGTAAAGAAAGCCTTACGAAGAAAAACATGTTTTAAAGTCTTTGTAAGAACTGTAATGCTATTATACTCGTATTGACACTCGGTATGGGCAAGTACACAAATGCTTGCACTTGGTATGACCAAAAGCTGCATTGGTGCATCCTTACCAAATGTAGAAGGTAAATTAACACATTCTCACTTCCAATGTAGTGGCATGGTATTTCTAGAGCCTTTGAATGGGGAAGGAAAAAGTGAAACCAGCTTTACAGGCACAAGCTAAAAACAGCAGCTCATGCAAGAACCTATACGAGCTCACTCAGTGTAATGAGACACGTCTTACCCTCGGGCTTGCTCTCATTCCTAACTTTTGAGGAGGCAGCCTTCATGCAGCTAAAGATGAGTGCCAGCTTTCAACATTTTAGCCAATTGAGACTGCACAAAGGCAAGACGGGAGCAATTTACAGCACACGAGCTACAGAGATTGGTGTTCTGGTGCAGAATAACAATGTCTAACATGAGTGCTGCTGCCTTCTGTGAAACCTAGGCTATATTCAAAATTACCTTTATTAACAATTCGTGGCAGCACAATTTCACAAGCGCTTAACCACTCAAAGCACTAGAGATCTAGATTTGATCAGTACCTTGTACTTCGTCTGTGTCGAGTTTGCATGTTCTCCCTCGTCTCCATGTGGGAGTACATCGGGTACTCCTCCTGCATTAGGTTAACTGGTTGCTCTATCTTGGCCCAGTATGAAAGAATCTGATTGGTATTGACGTAACCCTATTCCTGTTGTTATAAAAAAAAACAACCCATGGGTTTTTGGGGGCACAAAGGCCATCGTTCACCTAGAGAAATGCGGTTATCACTTGTGAAGAATTTCCGTAGACGAAACTAGACGTGTACTGACAAAAGGTAAGATATGGCACAATACTGAATCTTCAGAATACTATGACAAAATGTAGCACCAAGCCCCTGAATCATACAGACACCCCTCCTAAAAAACATAATCTGGACCATAAACTCAGATGACATGTTTGAGAATGGTGTGGACATTACCATTATAACATGGCAAGTACTTGTAGAGATTTCCAGTGATGCAGTAATATATCATATTAGGAGTGAATTTCTCACCCTGTCCAAAAATTAATGACTACATGGGGCAGATAATGACTGGCACCCATGTCATTTACTGACAGTAATGAGCTAACTCGTCTGGCCATGCGTCAGGGTATATCTTTCTTAGACGGCTGACTCAAATCCTGTAGCTGATGAACACTTATCAGCCCTGCTATTACACAACACCTTCATTACCGCTACCACATGACAGCTATTAGCCAAAGGTCTGCCTCACCTGATCACGGTTAAACTACAGGGCTAACATGCGTGAAACCTGAAGCGCTCCTGTTTGGAGAACAAACATGTGAAGTATGCCAGACAGGTGAACGCCATGACGAGTCAAGGTTATTCTTCAGATTGCATATTTCATGTGTAACAATTCTTCAGAAGGTCTGCATTAACCATTACTCTATTTGCTAGCAAGAATTAAGAGTGGCAACACTGCAAGTTTATACTACAACTTACAATCTGTCAGGGATGCGGTACAACATTCCTGTAGACGCTGAGCTCCCAGGCAGCACCCAGTTGGACTAACCATGTTTGTTTTACACTTTCAATAGATAATCCAATAAATTACAAGGGATATTCAGTACTTTAATACAAAATAATATTTGTGTTAACGATGCCCAATTATAGGTACGCATTTAGGTAACGTAATGCAAGCAACGCTACCCTGTGATATATACAGATATCCTCATATATACAGCTTACGATTTACAAACAAAGCCGCATCATAAATTGGGGAGAAACTATGTACCTTGATGCTGCATTAGATGTGACTAAAACAACAAACATAAAAAAAAATTATAAAATAATTTTTTTCTGCATACTGAAGTACTTTGTGGGATCCTGAAGCATCCTTTAAAATGAACCTCATGAAATCAAGTCCCTTATTCCCCAGAGATTTGTGGCATAACATTTAACCTTACAGTTCCATTATTTCATCCTCAACTTAAACACATACAATTGCTTTGTTTGTTTGTAGTTTACGTGTTGGGGCTATATTTGTCGTAGAAGCAGTAGAGGATACTCATTTGTGGGAGGGTTACAAGTGAGGGCTCCTGACCTGTTGCTCATAGAAATTTGACATCTGTCTGATTTTGCAAGATATGCATTTCTTTTTTTTCTTTTCTAATGTTCTTATTGGTAGAGGGGGCACTAAAAAGGGGTCTCACTGCAAGGAATATATTTGGCAAGTTTTCTCCCTTCAAGTAGCTGTGGGTCAGTACATTAGTTAAAAATGCTGATCTGATGTAATTTGTCGATCATTAGGATGTGCCATTGGTTTGTCTATATATTTCGTATGCATCTTGAAAAAACAGGTCTTGCATTTGCATTTCGATTTGAGGGTGCTGCCTTGTATTTCCCTGTGTTCTAAGACCCAGCGAAAGAAGATGCTAAAATTCTGGGTGCAATATACAATGGTGGCAAATGTGTCACAACAAAAACAAGCCTACAAACACTCAAATGCACAAGTTCCGAAGAGAAAGAGCCTGGAGCATTACAACACATTCACTGTTTTCTTTTAGCCTGACCCAGGCTTACAGCCAAGCACACACAAACGTACGCCCTCTAATAATGTGCAGACAAATGATCACACTGCTCTGTCCAAACACTGAAGATGGAGAGCAAAGAGCATGAAAATAATGTCCCTCTCAAAACAAGGACCAGAATGCCCTGTCAACATCATTCCACAGATGGCACAAGAGCAGTGTTGCAACATTAAAAACATGAACAAATGTGGGGGAAAGTCTGTCAGCCATTAAAAAAAGGACAGCATATGGTATTAACACCACAGTATTTCAGTTCCAGGTCACTGATATGCTGTATATTCAGAGACAGGAAGCAAATAATGTTGAACGAAGAGACAAATCGTACGTTGATTATGTCGTTATTTAAATAACTGCAAATTCAACTCAAAAGTGACAGGTCATTTACACATCCAGACTCACTGGCTGCGTTCACAATGCAAGAAACGGGCTAAATCTAATTCAATGCCTAATGTTTCTGATAGGGTATTTCTTCTGATACCTGTTCTAGAGCTTACTCTCAGACCACTTCAGAGGGCCACCAAAGCCTTTTAACTGCTAGATGACATGAAAACCTTCCGTTAATAATACATGGAAATGACTAAATAATGCCCAGACACTTGCTCATATTCTCTATTTTATTATACTATCAATGGTACTATTTATCTTCAGGACATGAACTTCACATTAATTTTAAACTGTGCAGGGAGGTTGGGTCCCAAACTACTCAGCAATAAGATATTGTTAGAAAACTTTACCATCAAAATTAAATGGCTTTAACGACCTGTGCAAAGCACTTTCCAGTGCTCTGAGACCTTTATATCCCTAGCTTCAAGTGTAACAAAACAGCTATAGGTGTAGATGTGCCAAATTTTCTTTTGAATAATTACCACTGATGTTACTGCTTCTTGCACACTGTTTACTGCACAAACAAATCTTTAAGCACAAATTATAATTTTATTACTATTATTATTAAACATTTGCATTCTCATATTTTTTCATTACTCCTACAGATTAGGCTTGAACAAAAATGATCAGCTATACACAGAGCTAAATCGATTTCATAAAATTGAGTTTACACACTCTCCTCCACACACTCCTTGTTCGTAGACTCAGTGTGCATTCTTTTAGTTCCACTTACACTTCTATAGAAACACTTTGCAGTCATAGACACAATTACAGACTGTAGTTCATCTGTTTTTCTACATGCTTTGTTCAGCCCCTTTACTCTGTCCTCTAATGGTTAGGACTCCCACAGGACCAGCACAGATCAGGGTTAATTGGACTATTTTGGTGAATCATTCTCAGCACTGCAATGACACTGATGTTCACTGTGCACTCTATTAGACACATCTATCTTATTGCTCCACCTTGTAGATTCAGATACACTAACTAATCTGTTTTTAATTTATGTTAGCAATCTTTTAATCATTCATCAGTGCTCACATGATTCTGCCTAGAGATGCTGGTTAGTGGACTAGCAGCACTGCTGTGTCTGATCCACTTATACCAGCACAACACACCACCACCACCACCACACATCAGTGTCACTGCAGTGCTAAGAATAGTCCACCACCTAAATAGTATCTGATTTGTGCTGGTCCAGTGGGGGACCTGACCATTGGAGAAAAGAGTAAATGAGACAAAAAGTATGTAGAAAAACTACATGTAGAGGACTACAGTTTAACTGTAGTACTACAAAGTGCTTCTACATAGCAAGACAAACTCGTAAAATGGACAAGAAGTGCAGGAATGAGGTGTTCCTAAAAAAGTTAGTTTGCTGGTGTATTTCACATGTATATTGATAAAGCACTCTTGCTTATTTTTATCAGATTATTTATGCCTACTTGCCAGTTAGATGGGATAAACCACACGTCTTGTAGGGAAGGGCTTCAGCAATCACTCAAGTTATGACTGTACAAAGTATGGCATTGAACATCTCAATATGCCCATGTGAATCGCAGTATTACGATATCCCTGACTTCACAGAGCTGAGAAATGCTGGGGCGTCTAATCTTTGTGATGACAATTTGCAAAACAAGCGTCAGCATCCCAGTGAGGTAAAATGACTAGACTGTGTCGAAACAAGGAATCCCCAGAAGAACAGCTAAAAAACCTCACCTCATAGAACGTGTGGGAGTATTTTAGACAGAGATCCAACAGTGTGGTGCTCTGTAAACACCCCAGCTGGGTAGTGGCTTACTACAGCAGTATAACTGGCATGCATCAACAATCAAAGCAAAAGCATCCTGAAGCACTTTGTCAAGAAGACAGTAAGGCACCATAAGTCCTGTTTAAGTTTTGTCTCCATGACAGGATGATAAATCAGAATTATCTACACACAGAACGTTAGCAGCAGTCAAAATTATTTTTTCTTCAACTCAATGTAAAAACGTTCATTTCTGCCATTATGGTGAAACACCACTCCACAAGGAGGCATCTCTGTTGCTATATTTTCTGTTTACTTTAATGATCATACAGAAAGAAAATGGTTTCAATTCATGCCACAGGCTATTGTTTCTGTTTGCAAATCATTTCAATTCATTTCCTTTACCCACAGTGATCTTAACTGCATATTGCTCCAGTGATTAAATAAATGTAAAGGTTTTAAGGTACCGATTTTCCAGTTCAGTGAATGGGTTTGCTACGACATACAGGGATTAGATAGCAATGCTTCTAAAATTGAGATTCAGTAACTTTCTGATTAGGTATCTGAAAAATGGGGTTCATTATTATATTATAAATGGCAGGGATGTGTAAATTTAATTTTAAACTCTGCCAGTAGTATCAGTATTCTAATGCTCTGTCCCTTTTTCAGGATTAGACAGGGCAGTGTGGATTATTCCTTTAATTTGAACAGTAAAATGGATTGAATATTCGAAGAGATTTCCAGTTAAGACCGTGCTATTTTTGTTACAGAATAATCACCTGAGGTGATTAATCTAATTTGGGTTTTTTTAATAGTAGACGACTGAATAAAATGTTAATGAGACAAGCTTTTGATATCTGTTTTGGGCAAATTACCAGTTAAATTGCTAACAAATCGACTTTGAGAGACAGAAAACAGGTCTAGCCAGTCATGGTGCCATTTTTACGAATGGAAAGTTTTATTTGTATAGGCAGAAACTTTTCACGCTATGCCATTCCTCTGAAAGTAAAAATTCGGATAAAATGCAAAATCTGGAATTCAGAGATGTGAAGCTGTACTAGTAGCTCTGACTCAGACGGCTGAAGCAAGCAGAACCCCAGTCTTGTGCAGGGAACGTGTTTATTTGAATATACAATCTAACCTAGAGACTAGTTTGTTTGGGATTATTGCTATATAAGCAACATCTTGGCTATTTTATAGCATCCACAGATACGAAAAAAAAAACATTATTTGTTCAGACTATTTGTTTGAGACTACGAGCATCTAAAGTTCATAGTTTTAACTGGTGGAATCTTTTTAAACAAATCCTTCATGTTCTCTACTCTATAAAAGCATTTCTTATGGCTGAAAGTTTTAAACATCTGAATAAAACAAGTTATTGTAAGAGAAGCGGCACAAAAATGACAGTATGGGGACTGTCTAGAGACTCGTTAGCTGACTAATTAACTGGTCTTAAGGTTCTATGTCAGCTAGAAACTCAAGAGAACCCAACATGTAGGAAGTGGGCAGTAATGACAAGCTATTGAGACAGACGCAACAAATACTCAGTACAAGTGCCAGTCTACTCAGGTCAAGTACTTGCACAAAATGCACAAAAACCCTAACTCAATGAAATGCTAAGCATAACACAAAAACACTAGCTAATGTCTCATACCTCCTCCAAAGCCTGTTATTTAACAAAACTAATTCTGATAGACTGTCACATTTGTCTGTATGGAGTATGCAGTCTACTTAAATACTCAATAATGTTGCTGGAGAAACTACAAATGAGCCAAACTAAATTAGATGTTCTCATATAATAAAACCCCTCTGTATCCCTCAGATGAAAATGCTGAATCTGAGACGTACATTTCAAGGTCTGGAAACCTCCAAACACACCTAAAGACATACAACCACTTGATCTCTGAAACACAAGGGTGTGCGTGATATGCACAACAATCTTTTTTAAAAAAGAGAGTATGTCACTCATTTTGCAACAAAAAAGAAATGTCAAAACACAGCTCAAGTTCACATACTGCATCAAGCAATGCAATGTAAACTTTGTGTTTTGACTGTTTGACTGAGTGAATAAAACTGTCCTAGACAGAGATACAGCCACCAACAAGAGGATGTGGTTTGACTTTAACAATACTGATGTTACTCAAAAGATGACAATCTACAAACTATGTGAGAAACTGGTCACCTTCCAAAACAGCTCAAGAACTTCTGCACCATCTGCAAACTAAGAAGAATAAGAATATGAAGACTGGACCAAATTTTGAGTCGGCTGTACGTGAAAAAAAAGCAAAAGTACCAGCACAAAAACACACTGCAAACTTCAGCAGAACCGGTCCAAAATGGCAACAAGAAAAGTAACCGATGGCAAGACACGGCAAATGCTGTCACCTGTTCCATCGCCAAAGAGACTCCGCTAACTCAGGTGGTTAAGGGAGACAGCTACAGCCAACATTTGAATACTTTAGAAACCAATATCATATCATTATGAGTCCAATATCTCTCACCCCTAATGAATCACACTGCAAACATGAACGCAGTGGTCACAGACGATTTTCTAAAGAACTGAACCTGCCAATCTATCATACTCTGACAACATCAGAAGCCACAAAATAACCTCTTTAATCCACACTTTTCACTACATGGCAACCAATCTGAAGTGTCTCAATGACTCAAGAGTTAACTTTTACAGCAGTAAGCAGCCTTTATGTAGTGCATCTGACAACTTGTTAAAGCCCAAGCAACCAGTGGTTAAGGGCTTTGTTCAAGGGCTCACACTGGCAGTATAAATCGGAACTTGAATTCTCCACCTTCTGGCCAAAATACTGAATCTTTCTTCGGTGAATGAAATTACCCTTCGCTGCATTACATCAACACGTGATATACTCTTCCTGAAACACCTTCTGGCCCATTCAGTAATCACAGTTCACGGAGTCTTAACTGGTCTTTCGTTGTTCTGACCCATGTCATGATTCACAATAAGATTTGTTTACGGACAGAAGCACCGTTCCATGTGTGTGTGTGTGTGTGTGTGTGTGTGTGTGTGTGTGGGGGAGAGCCAAACTCTTTCCACATAGACACAATTAGAGGCAAACTCTATGGAAAAGACTGGCTGTACGGTACTGTGATCTAACTGGAACTTCTCAGAGTACTGAATCACACCGCAATGAGAGGAATTTCAGCGCCCAGGTTTGGAAGTAAGAGTAAAGTACGCTAAACTCACCGAGCAGCAGAAGTTTGACCTCCTTAGCCGCTTTCTCTCCATCCTCCCGCAGAGTCCGGTCTATGGCCCGGGAATGCTCCGCCGCCGCTTTATCCTCATGACTCACCGTACAGCCCATCTGCTTCAGCTTCAGCTTCTCCACGGGTCTTACTGCAAAAACACCGAGCTCCAACTTTCTGGGGTTGTTTTAAGGTTGAACGCACTCGGAGCCAAACAACTCTGGTTTGAACGAGTTCACTTCCCTCTTGTGAGCGAATAAAGTTAGCTAGCCGAACGTTAGCTTTGAACGACAGGTGTTTAAAAAACGGTTTTATCCACCTGGATGAAACCCAAGTCACAAGCAGGATAGGTGCTCCAAAAACGGGTAAAGTCCAAAATAGGGTTTAAGGATCCAAAGTAAAACTCAATAACCGAGATGAGAGGTGTGACATGACGCGCTCTTCAAAACAAGCCCGAGTGAAGGAGGAAAAAAAACTTCAGAAAGAATTTTCCGACTGTGCCAAGCAGAAGTTCGCCAGCGAAAAGCAGAAACCACAAACGGGAACCAAACGTAGAAAAGAGCAAAGCTGAAAAAGTCACAAAGCGGTGGTTTTTAGTCTGTTTTCCTCTCCTCCCGGCTGTGAGTTGTAAAAACCGTTAGTAAGTGACCGTTGGTTAGTCCTCGTGCGCAGTTTAAACGTTGCATGAACGCTCCGGTAAGACCGCCACACCCGAATCACTGAGAAGTTCCTTCTGCCACAGAACAGCTACTAGCCCTACCCATTACAAGCCCTCGTCTTTAAGAGCCGCCCATTGCCCTGCGGCATCATGGGAAATGTAGTGGTTTACTATTAACGTCACAACTTAAACAAGCCGCTGGTAGGCTTCGATTAAAGCACGCTAAAATACGTCTATATATATATATATTTTTTTTTTTTTTTTTACAGAAAACGTCTATGAACAAACACATATATTTTGTCAACAGTGTATGTGAGTGTATGGTTTATTTTGTTTATTTGACCTATTTTAACGCCGCTATTGGCATCATACAAGTTTATCTCAAGACTTATATATATATCCGGTCGAATCCGGTTAATTGGACCACCGGTTAATGAGACCAGCCGCTTAAAGTACCGAAACAAGTCCTATTAAATATGTGTAATGTTATTCACAATTTCATTTGGACCAAAATTCCACTTAATCGGACCAAACAACGTGAGAGCAAATAAGAAAAAGAAGCCACAAGTCGCCACCTAGCGGATGCAAAG
>JAUZSU010182051.1:0-12510 GCA_034780255.1 Parotocinclus maculicauda | reverse complement strand
AAAAAAAACCCGGGACGCCAGGACAGGACGTGAAATACGGACATGTCCCGGGAAATACGGACGTTTGGTCACCCTAAAATATGTGTATTACATATATATGGAAATCACTTACACTAGCTTTGTAAACATCTTGTAGTTGGTTCCACATTGTTTGTAGTACACCTAGTATTTAATAGGTCACATATTGGGATTCGACATCAAGCTTATTTGTTTTACATATAAACAGACTAGTTCCATAATTTTTGGCAGCCTTGAAGAAGAAGAGTGAAAAAACATTAATTAATTCGCTCATTATTCGTTCATATCATACTAATTTTGGTCTCCCTTAGAAATTAATAAGGATTGTACTCATTTTTAAGGTCAAGTAAATCATTATATGTGTGATTTAAAATCGTTTGTGGTTTACATTCATAATCCTTAAATATGCTGTAAAATAAAGTATTTTAAATCTGATTCTGCACTAGACTTGTAATAAGGATATGAGTGGTTTGATAAAATTGTGGTATATACAGTACAAAATGTAAGTTTATAGCTATAAAATAATGTCTTTTGACAGCACAGTGGCACAAGTGTGGAAGCCCCCAAGCTTCAGAGATGCCCAGTTCAATCTCACTGTCTGACCTCGGTGTAGTTTGTGTTTCCCCATGCCCATTGATTTCTTCAGTTACTTTGGGTTCCTCTTACATTCCCAACACACACCTTAGGTTAATTGCTGCCTTAAATTGTCCCAGTTTGACTAGTATTTATACATAAACCAGAAATGGCCTTCTAATAATTAATCTACTCCGTAAGAACTGTCGAGTAAACAAAAAGTACCAAAAAATTTTTCTCATAATCTGTTCCCAGAAAATTCTCACTATATAAAATATTATATGCATTACTGAAGTTTTATTGTACAGGCCGACAAATCCAGCATAAGATAATAATATATCATGAACTGATCATTTATTATAGTCTACACTCTATCATGGCTTATTATACAGTAACACTTAACGTTAACACTTATATTAGCTTACAGTTAGCCAAAGTCATTAAAACAAAGCTTATGTTATGGTAATTTTGAAAAAGTTGTAATATTTTAAGTACTGGATTAAAAGTGAAAAGTAAAAACAAAAGCTTAGAAGCCAATGTTAACTGCAGTTCCTGGTTTCTTTGGTTTTATCTGATAAACTAACTTTTTTATGACTCTTGGAGACTTATTTGAACTAATAATACTGTACTGTCTGAATACTGAGGTGAACGATATGATAAAATATATCACAATCATTTAAAAAATAAACATTTTGCAAAACACAGTATTGGTCACGAGAAATGTGAAAATCTATTATTCAAATATTATCTCATACATTATCCCTTTAGTAAACTTATTTTTATTCAAAATGTGTGGCACCTTAAACATTAAACAGCACTGTTTACATTCAAATAGAGCAAATAATACTGTAGAACTGCTTATAGAAGAAATGAATTCCAACTACACTGCTCACAAAAATTACCCTTAAAATGACACCCCATAATGAAATGTCCCCTATTTTTTCTGAGCAGTGTAGTAATAATGACATTGCAGTGTTTTTAATGTGAACTCATTTAATACATTTTAGATAAAGTGTTTCAGATATTCAATGGCTTAATTGATTCTGTAAACTAGTTATGACTACACAGTATTGTTCTTATCTTTTCATTTGTGATTAATCTTTAAAATACTAGAAATACTTGGAAATACATCTTAGAAATACTGGTAATAAGTTAAATGGTAGTTGGATCGTTTAGTTTAATTTTGGAAAATCATAAATCTATGAACACACAGGCACCACATCAGTTTTGGTTGCAAACTCTAATTTGTATAAATTTGTAAAATGATTTGAGGGCAAGCCAGTAATGAAGGGATGACATTCAGCAGCATACTGTGAACCAAAGTACAGTAAAATCATATGAACTGGTTCAACCAAAATGGATAAAACACTATTTAAATCTTAATTTCTAATACTGACATATATATATATATATATATATATATATATATTCTTTATTTTGTTCCTTTAATGAAACACAGAGTGTACATTTAATGGAAAGGCAGAATGGGTTTATTAAAGCTACATTTGCTTGTTTATATGTAACCATGCCCATGTGCTTCCCAGAACTCGTCCTCTAGGATTCTAAATTCTAAAAATCTGCTGGTTTCTGTATATACAACACGATCACTTATTGTTTTTAGTACCTTTTCCATTATGGCATTGACTAACAATGTATGCCATTAGCGTTGTGTTTTCATTTCCGAAACAGGTTATTACTCTTTGATTACACTACTCTTGAAAATTATTACATTACAATTATTACATTATTAGATTATTTTTGCTGATTTTACCCAAATGAAAGGGACTGATTTGAAATATTAAGCCAAAAAATATGCAGTGCAATTTATCACAAATGAGAAATTTGATTAAAGGATATAAATACAAATATCAAGGGTAGTTAGAAAGTCTGAAGTAGTGATAAATTTGTTTCATGCAAAAAACATTTAAATAAACATATATTGTCTAACCACGTTAGCAACAGTTATTGTTTCGGTAACAATTAAACAATAGTTAACTATTAAAATATATTAATTATTAGGGAGAAATCTTCTTTTTTTAGATGCTCTGGAATAGTAATGATCAGGGTTGTCACGCTATAAACACCAGCAGTTTGCCATCATGTTTGTTTTCCGTCTACCTTGATATCTATGCTTCATGGTCTTGATATCTTGGTGAAAGTGTTCCCCTTGTTCTTCACTCGTACTGTAGTTCAGGTGGCTATTAAGGAAATGCAATTTGACACATATGTTTGCTCCCAGGCTTTTTTTTTTTACTAAAAGGTTATGATTTTCAGCCCTGAAGTTGCCAAGAAAGTCTGTAATCACATTAGTAAAAGCAAACCAAGCACATTTTTCTATGGCTCTAATGATTTTGAGGAATTCTCTGTCTGATGAAAAGCCTTATTTGCAGGCCAGTAAATATTCTATAAACTTCTTATGCAAAAGAGCAGGAAATTTGATACAAAGGTTTTTGAAGGACTCTCCATCTTGATCCAGACCCTGATGCCTTAAGCCTTGTTTCATGAATCCCAATTTATATGCTATGGGAAACAACACTTTCTGGCGATTAATAAGTGGTTAATTCTTAATATTCTTTTCACCAATCTCAAATTTCTCTCTAGCTGGCTATTCTTTCCTCATATAATGTTCTCCCTTTGCTCGGCTATCCCAAAGGCACAAGAAGCAAGGACATTATGCGTCACAGATGTGTTTCTTAGAAGCATCAAAATAACCTTTAGGACACCACATAAAATCCAGCAATCATTATATTAGATTTTTTTGGAGAATGGTTCTCATGGATTTCATTAAGTTTATTTAATAGTTACCGAGTAAGCAACAAGAATGAAAGCTAATTTATTGCCATTGTGAAGCAGCACACACTTCTTTTTGAACTGCCAATAAAAAAACCACCGGTTATCAGCTACAAACTATCATATACCATAAATCCTTGGATGTAGCTGCATTATACAACTTCCTCATCCATATGAGAATATTTAGAAAATCTTTCTCTCTGTAACTATACATAAATGTGGTACCGGGAGCCAACAGCTACTTTTCCTTTAGCCTTCAACCCAGTAACCATGCTGATGACTTCGGTAGGTCAAGATCTCACACTCAACTTAGATTGAGTTGAATGGCTGGCACATTCTGGCATCAACTTCTGAGGCCACAAAATCTCCATCATTAGAGTCTTTTGAAACAAAGTACTGAAGACAGGTGCAGGGACTTTGTCCCAGTGATCAACCGGTCTTATAGATTTGTGTTCATGCCTGGAATAATTAACATGGTTTTGAGGCTCTCACCACACCACTGGAACTCCAAAGCTGAGACTTTTTCTCTGACCTTTTAAACACTAGTCTTGTTACACTTAATATGGTGCCCAAAGTTTGCCCCCAGTTTAGCCCCAAAATGTGCATGATATGCTTTTAGTTCAAAGTCAGATATGATTGTCTTTTGTTGTGGTGTTGTGAAAAACACAAATGGAATAGAATATATCTGGATCACTTCAGCACTGTCCATGAACTATTCAAGTATTAAGTAGATTTAACAAAGTACTGAATGCTGCAGTCGGTTTTCACACTGCTTATATAGCCATAAAATGCAGACGTCAGCAGCTTTAATCTGTGTAATAAAAAGTCTTCCAATTAGTTATACTGTTTATTTATTGGTATATACTGTCTTTTACAGCATTTCTTTTTCTGTGTTTAGCATGTATTTGTGCATTTATTATCTTTTTGCGTGTTCAGCGAATCTAAATAAGAATGCAACATTATGTTATTAGAGTGTTTAAGAGTACACGGTATTGTGTCTGGAGGAAACAAATGTGATTTTTGGATTCAGAACATGACAATACTTAATGATCATGTTACCCTGTAGTCAGATAAATTGATGTAGACCTGTGTTATGAAATAATGTAACTGTGTTAATGCAGAAATCAGCAGGAAGGTGTACTGACTTAACACTGTGCTGTCCCTGTGTCAGGTTAAAGGCTTCTGATCTGCAGCTGCGTTTCTGCACTAATGAAACTCAGGCCACACGGGAAAAGTTTGTAACAAAACTGCAGCGCATGGGCTTCGAGATCGAGGTTAGTGAGATTTTCTCCCCTGCCCCTGCAGTAGTAAACATCCTGAAGAAGTGCAGCCTCCGACCCCACCTTCTGGTGCACGATGGTATGTCCTGGTAACTTTTTTGTATAAGTGGGGGGGGGGTCTCGGTGGTATTTTGTACAGTCCCAAATCTGGAACAATCTTTGGACAGTATGGACATAAAAAGAAAGTGTTTCTTACCTATTTCATTTCAGACAGTATGAAAAAATATGTTTTGTCTGTTCAACTTAATTTCAAAAACTTCATATTCAGCTTCAAGAAGATGTACCTCAAGATATAACCAATATGAAGTTCAATGCCAGTACAAGTATTGCAGAGGCTAATACACTCACCAGTGGGTCTACTATATAATTTGCAGCAGTAGTAAAGATAACAACACAGTCTAGTGCATGTCAGACAGATGTCACAAACAGAGAAAAACCTTAAACAAAGTCTCAGCCCTGCTCAAACTTAACACAACGCATCTATACAGACTCCAACTATGCCTTCTCAAGCAACTTCAAGAATTACTAAAACTCCAGATGACATAAACCACAGTGGTGACAGACTAAGGAAAACAAACCCCACATAACTACAGTCGAAATCAAACCCAGAAAACCCCCCACAAAAATAGACTGTCCTAAGGTTAAAATGAGGGATTCTCCTGGCTGATCCACTGGTGATCTGACTGTGACCCTTTATACAGTGGGGAAAATGATAAACTGCTGATTTAGCAAGTTTTCCCACCTACAAAAAATGGAGAGCTCTGTAATATTTATCGTAGGTACAGTTCAATTGTGAGAGACAGAATCTAAAAAAAAAACAGAAAATCACAATGTATGTTTTTAAAATGATTAATTTGCATTTTATTGCATTAAATAAGTATTTAATCACCTACCAACCAGCAAGAATTCTGGATCTCACAGAAATGTTGTGGAAATTTGAAAAGTTTTTATTTAAGAATCCTCTCCTATTCTGCACTCATTATCTGTATTAATTGCACCTGTTTGAACTTGTATAAAAGACACCTGTCCACACACTCAGTCATCACTCTTCAACCTTACCACCATGCCCATGACCAAAGAGCTGTCTAAAAACACCAGGGACAAAATTGTAGACCTGCACAAGTCTGGGATAGGCTACAGGACAATAAGCAATACCTTTGTGATAAGGCAACAACTATTGGGTTAATTTTAGAAAATGGAAGAAACACAAGTTGACTGTCAATCTTCCTCGGTCTGGGGCTCCATGCACCTCGTGTGGTGAGGATGATTCTGAGAAAGGTCAGCAATCAGCCCAGAACTACACGGGAGGACCTGGTCAATGACCTGAAGAGAGCTGAGTCCTCAGTCTCAAAGATGACTGTTAGTAACACACTACACCATCAATAATTAAAATTCTGCTCATGTCAGCAAATGTCCAGGCCTGTTTGAAGTTTACCAGTAACCATCTGGATGATCCAGAGGAGGCATGGGAGAAGGTCATGTGATCAAAATAGAACTTTTTGTTATGAACTCCACTCACTGTGTTTTGAGAAAGAAGAAGGATGAGAACACAACCGCTAAGCACGGGGGTGAAAACAAACTGTATGAATATGTCCCAATATTAAACCCCAACCAAAACCACAATTAGAAAAGCATGAGGACCAAGTTATATATTGGAGGTGCCTTATTGACCACACTCAGCTAACACACCTGCACTTGCTTAGGGGAGAAGATCATTCCACCTCTCTCCATTAAGCACTTGCTGAAACAATGTCCCAATTACCTGACAGGCAAAAACCTTTTATATCCAAGTCAATAAGAAAGGTGGTACTTAAAGGAAGTACGTAAGCTCATCGCACTGAAGCTCAGCAACAAAAGAAAACCCTAAATAAGATGATTAACCCAGTAACTTATCCTGCCATCATTGTAACTTTTCTTTAAACATGGCGTTAAAATGTCAAATCCACTGACTATTTAGTATATAGTCAGAAACTGTAGTAGAAGTTGCACTGGATGAATTATTTCTGAAAAGAAAGACTAGTGTAGATCCATTGTCTGGCAGAGGGGTGCAGACCTCTGTAAGGAACATGTTAAACAAATAGCAGTTATCTGCAAAACACTATGGCACAAAGGGTAACTTTGTTGCTTCGAACTTTGTTTTTTGTCAAGGGTCTTTGTTGAGTATAGTATGTAGGCTTACTTCACACCAGTCATTATTCAATAGCTGCTAAAACCCATCTCTGTAATGGCCTAACTTTAATAAATACAGATTAGTTAAATTTAACTTTAGGCTTTTCTGCAACCCTGATCAGTTACGAATATGAATGATTGAATGAACAAATGTTTGGTGTAATTTCTGTGATTCCTAATTTGCTATATAGGATGAGGTCATAACTCCATAATTTTTCAGGGGTTATAGCACATTTTGCACAACCCGAGCACCATTATGCCTGATGCTTTACCATTCATCAGCAATTATCTTTAACAAGATAATTTGTGCAAATATGTTTATCTGTGTTTTCACCACTGCAGACCTGTTGCCAGAGTTTGACTGTGTGGACAAAAATGATCCAAACTGTGTGGTGATTGGAGATGCTGCTGATAATTTTTCTTATCAGAACATGAACGCTGCGTTTCACATCCTCATGGGACTGGACAAACCTGTACTGTTCTCCATGGGCAGAGGGTAATGCCACACACTCTGTACTGGGCTTCTGCAAAGTGAATCATCATGTTCAGGATTAGATTAGTTGCATCTGCTGTAGGTCATTTTGGTTCTTCTTTTCTAATCCTTTTTTTCTCTAGAAATGTTGTATAAGTAATGCGGTTAGAGTGGCTCATGGTGTTACTTCCGCAGAATATATTAATAGAGACAGGCATACAAGTGAATTGATGATGATGTTAAGAGATAACTGTGTAAGTATTCAGATACAACCCTAGTCAGAAAAAGTAAGGACAGTAAGGATAAATAAAAAATATGCAATGTTTCTTATATTTCCTTTGACTTTTATTTCATTACGGATATTTCTGCATTACAGGCCTGCAACACATTTTTAAAAAGTGGGGACGGCAATTTAGGTCTGATGTAAGAAAACCTCAATAATGATGTGATTTGCGAATAGGTGATGTCAACAGGTGATTATAATCAATATTTGGTACAAAAGCAACATCCAGAAAAGGTTTTTGAGGAGAAAAGATTGCCAGAGGATATTCAGTGGAATGGATTTGCATATTTTAGTCCAAATTTTCTGATTTAACTTATTAAATGTCTTACTGAAAAATGCAAAGACATCCCTGAAAAAAGATGTCATCTGGAAGAAGTTAATGTTGCTTTAAAATCTCAATGTACTTTGTTCTACATTAATGACAGATCACAGAACTGAAAATGACCTTTTCCAAAGGCAACCAATACCTTGACACACCCAGTCTTTTTGTTTTTGCACTCGGCATTGATTTCTTCCGAAAAAGACATGGAATACTGATTCATCTGCCCACAATACATGCACTGTGTGATGCTCCATCCTAGATGCCTCCGAACCCAGAGAAGTTGATTCTACCTGAGGACATTGTTAACATAAGGCTTGTTTTTTGCACAGTAAAGTTTTAAGTGGTATTTATGAATATAACTTTGTATTGTAGTGCTTGTAAAAGGTTTTTCAAAGTAATTCCTTGCCCACGTGGTTCTGTCAGCTATTGATGAATGACGGTTGTTGATGCAGTGCTGTTTGATGGATTGGAGATCAGAAGAGTTTTCTTTTATGCCTGTCCCCTTGTCCTGTAAGCAGTGAAATTCCTCGACTCCTTGACTTGTTTAATTATATTATGCACTGTAAAGGAAGAAATGTGTAAATCCTAAATTCAACTCTTTTTTCAGGAACATTGTTTTAAACATTTCAATAATTTTCTCAAACCTTAATTGATAAACTGGAAATGTCCACAAAGACTCAGCCTTTTGTGGATACTGTTTTTGTACCAAATTTTGATTGCAATCACCTGTTTTGAAATCGCATAATTATTTAACTTTTACACATCATTACTAAACCTAACTTGCCCCCATCCAAACTTTTTTGGAACGTGTTGCAGGCCTGAAATGTAGGATTGGATGTTTAATAACAAATAAAATGAAGTTGCCCAGGAAAAAACAACATAACAAATCTCATGTATATACTGTCTGCAAGACATATTTAAAAAAAAAAAAAAAAATCTAGTGTATGATGAAAATTATAATTGCTAATTGTAATGGTAGGAATATTACTTTTGATAGTATGTGTTATATAGTTTTAAGAGATTTAACTAGATTTTTAATGTGTTTATCCATAAGCACTGTAAAATAATTCTTAGTTCTAATGAATTGTTTGTATGTCTTATTCCTAGACGCTATTATAAGGAGACAGACGGTCTAAAGCTGGATGTTGGCGTGTATATGAAAGCTCTGGAGGTGAATATCAGTCCCTTTTGCATCTGATAGCATCATAGCATTTAATTTAAATAAGGCAGTTATCTCTAATAAACAGCAGTTTAAAAGGTTCCAAGGAAGTGGCTAGCTTCGAGTATGGCCTTCTGTACTATTGACCAGAAGGACCTGGGTTCATGTACCAGGACTAACAAAGCTTACATTTGCTTGTATTGTACGTTATAAGATTGGATCAGCTGTAAGGTCACCTGTATCTAGATTTATATGTAGATATATATCAATGCAGAAGACCAAAAATAAAAAGTGAGTTAATTGAACGGGGTGGCTCGGTGGTTAGCACTGCTGCCTGTAACTGGGAACAGCTGCACGCTGGTCCCAAGCCCGGATAAATGGTAAGGGGTGGAGAAAGCAATTGCAAACTACGCCACCATCCTGCCGAAATACTTAATGGATCACATCGATGAAGGCCAGAAATGTGTGGAGATTGATGAACCATCAAGTGACCTAGAGTCGACTGCGACTGTACAGTTAATTCCATCCCAAATTGAGCAGATTGGATGCCATGTGATGGGTATGCTGTGCAATATCAAGTTTTACATAATGTATAAACAGTGTGATACTGTGGTAATCTAGAATAAACTTTTGAGATTCCTGAAAATTTCTGAAAAACATATAAAGTGGTTCCCAAAGGATGGGGGGTGCTTACATAATGCATGTCACTTGTTAGGTGATGTGTCACGTTACTTTGTTTTGTTTAATAAAAAGTTGCAATTTTCTATGAATTATAATGTTTCAGATAAGTTCCGGTGAAATTGTTTTGAAAAAAACTGTGTATCAGAGTGGGGTGGGGCTCAAACTCAAGTCAAATCCTGCTTTCCAATTTTCTGTTATCTTATCTGTTATGTACACCCAAGCCCAAACTGAGCAAGCCTAGGGTGACAGTGGCAAGAAAAACTCCCTAAACATTATAAGGAAAAAACTGAACGAACCACAGGGCAACAATAATATAAGTAGTAATGTAACAACACAAAATTAGAGAACTAAAAAAGGAATATAAAAACTATAATAATTTATATCAGTAAATGAACAAAATTGCAAGACATTTCAAGTTTCAAGATTCTTGGATGCTTCAGTATTTCTGGTGTGTATTGAATCTAGCTTTTCTTTGGTTAAATTAAACTTAACTTCATCCAATCACTTAATGTATTTATCTATACAGGGGCAAGTCTGTCCTTTCTTGTTTAGCCAGAATGTTAATAAATTGTTTTTCATATGCACTTAGTTTGGTTTATTTTATACTTTTTTTTAATTAAGCAGGGAGATGCTGTGGCATTTGTTTAACAGACCAGTGACTTATTGACATTGTGGTCTCTGTATTTCAGTATGCGTGTGATGTTGAGGCAGAGGTTGTGGGAAAACCAGCACCCATGTTCTTCCAGAGCGTTCTCAGTGACATGGGTATCCAGCCTCATGAGGCACTAATGATAGGGGATGATTTGGTGAATGATGTGGGAGGAGCTCAGCAGTGCGGTATGAAGGGGCTTCAGGTCAGAACAGGAAAATACAGGTTTGTCTACATTTTGTACATCACTTTATCGAAACTTCAGTCACTCACCTGCTTGTGCAAAACTAGTGGAGAAATATAGCAAGCTGTTTTGGTGCCTCAGAGAACACAGAACATGCTCCCAGTAATTTTATTGATTTTTTTTTTTGCCTGTATGGTAGTTACATTTCTCAGGGCAAAGTATCATTTACTTTCTCAACACTAAGGCTAGCAGCTTGTTAGTTAGCTAGTATAAATAGTCATGACGCTCATTATATCACATAATTATAATTATTGATAATAATAACCACAACATTGGCTATTTTAAATTTGTGAAACCTGCTCATAAAAATCGCTTCTGCTAATGGATGCCTGCTTTCCATTTTTTGTTAAGGGAATATGTCTACCATATTCTGGCTTCTAAAAAACCCTTTATACATACAGTGGGGAAATAAGTATTTGATTGAAGTTTTCTTACCTACTAAGAGTGGAGCAAGAATACTGGCTCTCACAGACCAAGTTTATAATAGTTTTGGATTTTTCATTATAGTTTAGTTTTATTTCGTTTTGACTTTTTTCTCAAATTCAGTTAGTTTTAATTAGTTTTTAAGTTGGGTTTGCTAGTTTTTATTAGTTATTATTATTTTTTTCATGCTTAGTTTTAGTTTAGTTTTCATTAGTTTGCATTAGGTGCAGGACCCAAAAAGATTAGAGTAGGTATTGTGTAATAAAAACTCAACAAAAGATACCATTAAAAACATTTATTCAATGACTGTTAAACAACTAACTGTCCACAAAATCAGGAACAGTCCACAAGATAGCAGCCTTAAGTGCAAAATGTGTGTAATACTGCTGCGAAAAATATTCAATATCAACTAAGGACATACATGGAAATAATATATATAATATAATAAATACATAGTATAGTATAATATAATATAATAAATATGTAGTAATAACTAACCAGCAGCTTGGTCGACAGTGACAGCACTGCATTATGGCTGTTTGCTTCCCGGTGCTACCTAGCCGGGATGTAGCTTCTCTTTCGGTGGAGCTACTCAGAGAGGCTAGCTGGTCAAGGTACGACTAACAGTCTAAAAGATGACTGTTAGTAAGACACTACACCATCAATAATTAAAATCCTGCAGGGCATGCAAGGTCCCCTGCTCATGCCACCAATGACCATATGGATGATCCAGATCCATGTGGTCAGGTGAGGCCAGAAAAGTGTCCTGTGGTCTGACGAGTCCACATGGGGGTGTGTTAGTGCCCATGGCATAAGTAACTTGCACATCTGTGGAGGCACCATTAATGCAGAAAGCAACATCTTTTTCATCCATGTTTATCTCAGCAAGACAATGCCAGAGCAGATTTTAGTGTAACCTATATAACTATATAAATTCTTCTTAGTGTTAGAAACTATACTACTATTCCAGCTAAACTGAAGCTATTGGAAAAATGTACAACCCCAATTCCAATGAAGTTGGGACATTTTGCAAGAATTTTAAAAAAAAAATTATTCTACTTTTAAATTAAGTGGTTGTAGATTATAGAATATTGTGATACACAATATGCATTTTTTATTATTATTATTATTATTAATAATAATATTATTATTATTATTATTATTATTATTATTATTATTATTCATAAATAATGTGCTTGGGCACATAATGATATCAATTCCCTCTTTTCAGTATGAAGTGTCCCATTCTCCATCAGCAGCCTAAAGCGCTTACAGAACAGGAATGAATTTGTGAATTAATAAATCATTCTCACAAAATATTAAAATGGCATAAAGATAACAAAGAGAAAATGTAGTTATTCAGCACAAATGTTTTTGCAATAATTAATACTTAAATGTAAGACAAAAAACCATGACAACCCAAAAAACTTATTGGTTAACCTCAAAT
>JAUZSU010182050.1:0-24236 GCA_034780255.1 Parotocinclus maculicauda | reverse complement strand
TTTTTGACATTTTAGGGAAAGCTGAGCTTCCCTTGCAGTCTTAGAGCAATCACCACTGATTATAATCCACCTCGCCTACTTCAATCAAGTGCCACAGGTTATCTTCAAGTTCCTAGAATAATGAAAGTTACAGCGGGAGGCAGAGCTTTTTCTACAAAGCCCCCAAATTTTGAAATAGCCTTCTAGCAAATGTTCGCAACTCAGACACAGTCTCTATGTTTAAATCGAGGCTCAAGACTTAGTTGTTTACTCAATCATTTAGCCTGTAGTTCTGGTTTCAGTTTTAGTCCTTCATATGTTAATGGCCAAAAAGAGCATGTCTAATTCATTTACTCTTTTTCGAGGTTTTTGCTCCAACGGTGACCCTGCTATGGGAGATGATATCAGACTGAAGGTTCAGCCATGCCGAAGATGCTTCCTCTCCCATCTCTTCATAGACTTAATACATTTAAATGTTGTATTATATAGTCTTAATTATGTTTATTACCCAAAAGAGGATGGGTTTTCCTTCTGAGTCTGGTTCCTCCCAAGGTTTCTTCTTCTTAATCTCAGGGAGTTTTTCCTTGACACTGTCGCCATTGGCTTGCTCATTAGGGAATTCATAGGGACTTCATTTTGTGACACTTGTTTATATATCAATGTAAAGCTGCTTTGTGACAATGTCTATTGTAAAAAGTGCTATACAAATGAAACTGAATTGAATTGAATTTAATTAATTAAATCTAATTGGCCATTAGGAAAATAGGAAACAGTGACTGGGGAGAGTGGTGCTGATGTAATGTTTAATGAGTTTCTCAGAGCACTTTATTACCATGGAGAAGTCATTTAGAGAAGCTACAGTGAATGACTTGGGCACAGGCACTATTCTGGATCCATTAAGCATGTAGGTAATGCGGACAGTTTAAAGATGGTTGTGAACCATTGTTCCCACATGAGTCCACCTCAAGCCGTATTTACAATTTAACAATCTGGTCAAATGTCAATGAAACCAGTTAATACATTTTGTTTAATAAATTACAGATTTATATTTTTCTCCGGCTCATAAAACCGGTATGTTAGTTAAGTAATAGAAAACATTATGATAGAGGAAAGTACCAATGTATCCAAAAGTTACCAGAACACGACAGAATGATTAACAACACTAATAACAAATGGCTTTAATGCATTTATGAGTCCAGATAATATAATTGTTGTTGGGTTGGTTACTGTATAGCTGAGTAAACAAATATAGGTTTTTTAAAATTATTTTTACATAACGTAGATTGTTTTAATCGCTATAAAAATACAAAATCAGTTGCCATCCAAAATCCATTGCAAATCCATTCTTTGTCATACTTTTATATCATACACCACTTGTTTGACCATGGGTCGTGTGCAGGTTGTGTACATAACCTAACCTTTTTGTGGACCTAAAAAGAAGAATCAATGCAATCTGCAAACATTGTACAGAGATACTTCGAAAAGCAAATGTCAATATGAAAACAGAACTTAACACCTTTTTTGGGAACAAAAGGAATAATGGCCACCCTGTCTTTACAGTAAATTATTTATTTATTTGAATTACAAACCCAAATCAGAAAAGTTGCATAGTATGGGAAATTCATATAAAACATACAGTGCATCTTTACACACTTTAGTTACATCTACTTTGACTTTTATTTCATTGCAGACAGTATGAGCCTGAGATCATTCGTTAATAATTGTCCATTCCTGCATTTCAGTTCTGCAACACATTCCAAAAAAGTTGGGATGGGAGCAGTTTAGAGCAAGTAATGAATTTAAACTGAATAATGATGTGATTTCAAGCAGATGATGAGAGTCAACAGGTGACTGTAATCCTAATTGGGTACAAACTGGTCTGTCCAGAGGACAAATGCATGAGAACATTACTGAAATGTTTAAAAACAATATTACATATTTATTCCTCTACAGTGTACATAATATAATTAAACAATTCCAGGAATCGGGATGATTTTCAGTCTGTAAAGGCCTAGCACACAAGATTCTTTTGCAGGCCTGAAATGTAATAATTAACAATTGAAATGAAGTTGACCAGACAGAACATTATATGCATTTTCCATCCTTTGACTGTAGCGAAAGGAAAACTTTTGATTTCATGGAGCACAACTGACCAAAAATAGTTTTTAAAAGTAAAATGGAAGTCTGGAGGTAATTCTTTAAAAATAAGGTTATGTGCTTGGTTTTAACTATATATTTACAAGAATCTAGCAAAAATGAATATACACTCTAACTACTGAAAATCTATAAACCCATAGGTAACCGTTCCCCAAAAGATTAACAAGTAGCATGAAACTGTATCAAATCATGAACACTTTACAATGCAACTCTATAAATGCACAGGTTGATCGTAAATTTGCAAGGCAGTGGGAATTAGACCCACCACAATATGGCACGGAACTGAAACACTGCAGCCACAAATCAGTATCACAATTGTTTTTATATCTATTATCCTAATCTCAACAGCATGACTGAAAACTAAAGTTTATTTCTAACATAAGGAACGAACTGTCATTAAACTGATTCAATGCAGTCAACCAAGGCAAATACCTGGTGATCTTCACAGGCACCCCTGAAGCACTGGCAGCAAAGCAGCCCAAACCATCTAAGCTCTCCCATTGTTTTTTTACAATAGGTATGATCTCTTTGGGATATTCCCCTCTGTTTCTTCTCCAATCCCCCAGAAGCTTTTTGAAAAGATAACCCATCATAATTCACTGTATGATTCCCTCTGTCAATTAAATCTTTCTTTTTCAAGTCTTCAAACTAAGAGTAATCTGATTTGAATCTTTGGATAACTCCAAATATATTTCTTAAAATTGTTTAAGCGTTTTCTCATCTTTATCAGTGTATGACAGATTGTATCCTGTTGTTTCGATTAGCAGTGTAAAGTTTGCCCAGACTCTGCAGGGCACAAACTTAAATTTGACATATTTTAGTGCACCATAATGTTGGAAAGAAAATAAAACTAGTTAACACACATTTCCAGAAGAAGCACACATATTTTAATTAACTCATTAGGCAAGTCAAGAGCTGGAAATTTGAGATCTGGGATTTTGAAACCTGGACAGATAGGCCTATGGGCCAGTACCTTAACGACTAGGCTACCACAGTCCTATTATATAGCGAACAATAATAAGCACATTACAAAATGTAAATTGACTGAATCCATTACAGACCACCAGAAAATGAACCCTGTGTAAGGCATTACATACATTAATGAAGTTGTTTTGTACAGGTTTACAAAGGTGATAAAAATCCCACATAAGTTACATATATCATGAACAAGTGTTTGGTAGAGCAGGCTATATGTTATTATTCCCTTTTTCACAAATGGACCTTTTCACTGAATAAAATTAAACTTTTATGTGAATTGCATAATTTGTAATTAAAGTCTGCTATAAAGTTGAAAATAAAAGAAAAATAAAAAACAGAAGCATTTTCACTAGTGTTCTCAAGCTTCAGGCCTGTACTTTATATATAAAAGATTAAATTCAGGTATATACCTATTAATGTCCATCCAATCAGCGTTTGTTCACTTTAACGCCCAAAGCCTTAAGGAGAAAACAACCTGTATGATATAGGTCTTAAACACATCTGAATGACAGAAAACTTGAATAATCAAACCCTGGCGACACCAGCTGACAGAAAAGAGAATCACAGAATGCTAAGGTTTTGATGGCTTTTCATTTTAAGTTTTATAAAAACTGCAATAACATAAATGACTGTATTAAACGGCACGTACCTGTAAATATACTGCTCACAAAAATTAGGGGACGCTTAAAATATCCCCTAATTTATGTGAGCCGTGTAGTTAAGAGCAAAGCAGATGGAATTAACTAATTTGCAATGTGTTTTGGTTTGACATGTGCACTGATAGTAGCACTCTGAATCCATGTATCTGCTCTTTTTGCCTTGTGAAGGAATTCAATTCATGACCTCTAGGCCATTCGTCCAGTTCCCCAACCAACCTGGCCTTGTTATATTCTTGGTTGCACAAATGACCTTGCCTCTTTGATCTATCTGGCCTTTATGTTAAAGTAATGAACCTTCACTGATTAATTAGAGCAGCTTCAAAAACACCCCTGTGCTAGTGATGCGACCAATTTACAACAACTTCAATGAAAGTGCAAATTATAGGAGCATCTGTGAAAAGCCATTTGTGCATGCAAAGTATGTAAAGTTTGGAGTCAAATTAAAACCACTTTTTATAGAATTTATTTTAAATGAAACCAAAGTACAGATGATGTATCAAATAGGTCCTATAGTTTAATCTTGATGGCCCCCTCAAGAAGCTCAAGACGTTATGTATGGACCTGCATTTTTCTGATAAAGGTTCAAATTAACAACTAATCCTCCCAGCTTGTTTGAGGTTTCGTCCGCTGGCCTCTGCCCCTGCTTGATGTATGAATCCTCCTCCTAGTGGGCATAAGACTTCCTCTCCCAGGTCATGTCCTGTCTGCCCCCTAACCACTGCACACTTCCACAACATGTCAAGAGTCTTCGGCCCAACCTCCTCCCAGCCGCGGCGGGCGCCACACAGCACTAATAGCTACCCAGCCGCCCCTGACTTGCTTTATTGGGCAGTGTAAAGAGATGTTCGGTGTTTGTATATCATGAAGCTGAGCTTCAAAGCCATAGATTGATCAACAACACCACAACCAGTACTTTCTTACGCGCAGCCTTTCCGATTGCAAGTCATGAGGTTTCTGTCATAACAACTCTTAAATACTGTTTTCAAAACAGACATAATTATGATGGTTTGTTCATTTATTTCCAGATATACAGTGTACAGTGTAAAGCAAAAATTAAGGCAAATATTTGTGATCCATGGTAAACTCAACAAGGGCACACAATACTGACGCAACAACTAGACTGCCCCCTAATGGACGACAAAGGTAATACTACACACTCTTCCTAGACGATGTAAACCATACATTACGTTACTTGTTATCATTATGACACAACATTTTCAGTTTTGTCCTATATTTGTGAACGTGGGTAATTTTTGACCTTCGGTAATGTTCGACATTTTAGCTTTGGTCTAAATTATTGCTATTGCAATAGCAAGTGTTGTTTACTAAACTGTGTGTGTGTGTGTGTGTGTGTGTGTGTGTGTGTGTGTGTGTGTGTGTGTGTGTGTGATACCAGAGCAATGGTTTTAGTTACTCACTCAGTTACTTTCTATACCCGCTTAATCAAATTTAGGGCTGCATGGGGCCTGGGGAATGCATGGTGAGGACCATCCCTGGACAGGGTGCCAGTCTTGCAGGACACACTTACAAAAAAACCCAAAGTGACCAAATGTATGAAATTGGACTTGAACCTGGATCTGTGTCACTCTGTTGCCCAATATTATTTTTAATAAAGATAAATAACAGTTGTTGTTTTGATACACAGACAGAAGCAGCAGTAAAGAGAACTCTCTGTCACCATTCTCATAGTCATATTAGTTCTGTCACTTACCTGTGGTAAACCCTGATCTTCCTTGCTATGATTATTATAAAAAATGTCATTTCATCCACAATTTATTTTTCCTGTATTTTCTCAATCTTAACACATTATACAGCCAAGTGATCTTAAAAAGCATCCAAACTACTAACTAAAAAACTACTACACAACTAGTTACATGACAACAATATTTGATGTCACAGAGAGGGTAAGACAGCATTTTGTTCCTAATTAATAAACTAATATCACAATATATGTTTTTATATTATATTGTAAAATCATTTTTGGTTTTTCTGGTTTTGTACTGTAAAGCATCTTATTATTATTGTTTTGCACGTTATTATGCTTTATTTGAAGCAGATTGCAATGCACACGTTGTAATTTACCCATTTATTTTACTGTCTCTACGTAGCCTAAATGACTAAGCATATACTAAATAGTCTTGATTAAGAAACAAATCATTCATTAAAAAGTAAAATATATACTATATGCTGCTGAAAGGAGAATTACAATAAGAATGTAACGTAGCAATGCAGAAATATGCGTTGCCAGGGTACTAGATGCAGTCAGGGTTTTACTAAATACTTTATTTTTTGTCTTGATTGGACACTGTTTTGGAAATTTCTGAACAAATTACATGTATTAACACATAACATTTGGCCTACTAAACTTATGTCCTACAAAATTATTATGTTGTATTCTTTATTCAGTTATTTTCCATACCTACTGTACTTGGTTCAATTTAGGGTTGGTAGGACCAAGAATGTATGGCAGCACAGGGCACAATGCAGGAAACTTGTCAGATAGGTTGCCAGTTCATTTTAAGACACATGCACACAATCACACACATTGTCTCTCACATTGGAATTTAAGAGACACCAATTAACCTAATGTCTTTGGAAAGGCTGGACATTGAATCCAGTTCTCTGGAGCTGTGAGGTGATAGTGCTCAGGTTCCACCTGGCAGTATTACATTTAAATAAATAAAAATAATACGTTTTTAGCTACCCAGTCTAAAATTCTTATGTTTTTTATTTCTATTAGTATTAGTATTAGAACATCTGTGAGAAGTGAGGTATTTTTCATTGTTCTCATGCAAATCACTCCACCGAGATGAGAACGTTTATGTCTAAAAATTTTCCTTTCATGACTGTATAACTGCAACTCAAGACGTCTTGTTATCTTGGGGCCGACTTTTGTAACTCCTAGCGACTTTGTCTGGTGATTATTTTGATTTTCACCGCCTCCTCTGATCCTACTGATGACAAATGAGGTGTCTAACCGCAGAGGGGCAGGGTACATCAGAGCGGTTACATAGAGACTCTGAGTATACTCGGGCACACCAGACAACTAGCAAGAGAGAAAAATGGGGATCAGTGGAATAAGAGGAAACAGAGAAGCTCTGCCAACACAGGCTTGCTTGCAGTGAGTACACAAGCAGGCCTACATTGTGAATTCAAAGGAGGGATTATTAGAGATTTTTTAATCATGAAAAGATAGACAGCCTCTGACCCATGATTATAAACTGTTCCAGGTCACTCAATGCATGACTAAGAGTTTTAAGGGTGAGTGCAGAAAATCCTGTCATGTTTTATAACTTATGGTTACATTACCAAATAAGGCATATCAGGATTAGGAAATTCAGTAGGGGTCAAATGAGCAGAAGCAGTAACTCTGAAGCGCAGCATAACCAGATTTAGTCAATTAATTCAATCTAAATTTAGAGCCTAAATTACTGTACGTACCATGCACAGATCTCAAAAAGGGGACAGCTAGGAAAACACCAAAAAGCCATTAACAACGTAAGTGCTTGACGCTGGTGTGGCTAAGCAAGCGACCCATCATTTCTTATGAATAATGTAAGCCACATGGTGAGAGGGGACTTGTTTTCTAGGCCCTAAAGCATCAGGAGTATCCAACAAAGCTAGATTGTTATTTAAGAACCCAGGGTCGCTAAGAATGAGTGGAAGGTGTTAAGTAAATGCAAACAAGACAACTGCTGTGGTGGCCACTATCCCTCTGTCAGTCAGTTTCAATCAACCAACCACAGCAACATGAGTACCCACAATGAACCTTGGGAGAGTCCACAACTTTTGACAGAAACAAGTCTTACATGCCCACATTGAGAGAAAAGCCTAGTGTAAACCCAAATCTAGGCTACCAAAATCATCTCTGGATCAGCAAAGCGCCCAGGGCATATCTACATGCACTAATATAGCAAGACTTCTACAACACTCATTAAGGCAAACTATAGCACTTGGACAAAAAAAATTCCACCATTTCCACATTATATAATACATTTATACAATAAATTGTTTGGTTATAAAGTCCTGGGCTCAAAAACGAAGCATAACCCAAGCAGAAAGAAAATGATTGGGATAAAAACTGGAATTGATTTAAAGAGATGTGAAGCAAAAGTAAAGCATTGCGTGCTGAGAGAACTCGAGCAAGTAGACAGAGCACATTTTCCCTCCATGTGGTGTAACTAAATGCTTGCGATTCAAATTCACTTAGCTGTCTGAATAGGGTGCATAGGGATTTATCGCAGCAAGACAAAAGACTTGAGCAGATCATCCTGCAGCATGCCTTACAGCGGGCTTAACCCATATTTCATGTGTCAGTGACAGGTGGTAGCAGGAACTGAAGAAAATGTTTTATTCTCCCCGCTTTATTAAAACAAATGGGATTTCAGTGTGTTCGGTATGCCATAAGCACATCATCAGACCAAAAGAATGAGAAAGACTGAAGGACTGGGAGGAAGCATCACAGAGCTACAAAAATACTTCCCATTTTAAGAGACTAAGGTGTTTAAACTGAAAAGAATCTCCAAATAATCTAGCATACCCCAATATGTAAACCCAGGTCTTAAATTAACAAAGTACATGAATAAACAAATGCCTTTGGGATTACGTTGTAATTCATCCACCTAGTATCTAGAGACCTAGAACCATATGGATGATAACTTAAGCAATTAAAAGCCAAAAATCTTTTATCTCAGTGGGCACACGTTTGCTATTCAGGACGTTCAACGCTGATGTCATCACAGCGTTGACTCCTTTTTGTAAAGTTAGATCCCAGCAGAGGTGTAGTGTTTACTCCCTACAGTGAGTGATAAGCCTTTACAGATGTGTGCTGGTGTGTAAATCCACTGAGTGGGTCCTGCAGTCACGTTGAGGAGGCTTCTGATTACCATAAGCACAACACAATGGGTTAACATTATGGATTGGAATTAAGGACTGATTATGTAAATAATGTCAATAATATTTAGCCCCATAAAGAGCAACTCTTAGACTGGATATAATAATTTAAAAGGGAGAGGGCTTAGGTGAAGAACCTTCAGGAATTCATGCTTGTCAGTGCCATCTTGTGGAGAGGCGGTACAAGCCCTCATATTACAGGTGAGCAACATATAGCAAGAACCTACAGTACAGTGCAATATGGATGGAAATTTTTACAAAGAACTAGATGGCATTAGTCTCTGAAGTGCTGTTATGACAAAAACGTAAAGATATCCGCACTGTTGCATACCTTGTACACTGTTTCCAGGAATAATGGGACAGTTCCTAAAATGAAACACTTAATTGCTTGGTATCCTTGGTTCCAAAACATTCTGTATTATAAGCGTTGTGACAATTAATAGAAATAATAGTTTTTTTTATTGTTTTACAGTTACTATCCTGCCCCTACTTTTTCTGCCTTATTGTTATCAAATATTTTGTTGTACATACAAAAATGGAATTCCTAAACTTAAAATTGTAAATATTTTGTTTTTATAGGCAGAAACATATAAAAACTGCAGTTTTAAGTGGCACTCTGGTGGGTCACCAGTAACTGATTAGCCCACCAGTGCATCAATCCAGGTGTAAGCACTGGAATTGCATTCTAGCCAGGTCAGGCATATTGCCAGCGTGAACGTCCATGTCTGTGGGAGGATGGACCAGATGGAGGATCATTACCCTGCACTGCAACAACAACCCTTACCCAAACCTGCAATAGATTGGCCCATCAGCATACATGCTGGCCTTCACTCTACGAACTCTGGATCCACCCCGCCCCCACCCACATGTGACCCTGACCAGGATATGGTTAGGGGGGCAAATGCCCGGGGGAAGAAAACAGGGATTCCCAAGTGAGAATTCAGAGCCTACCCAGAATTCGTTATGTGCAGGTGAAAGGGCTGCCTGGTTGGGACTCAGATAAAACAAAGTGTCTAGACCTAATTCCATCTACTGAGTCTATATCTGTCAATTAACTTATCTTTATCAGAGCTCATGTGAAAGGCCAACCATTAACAGTTTACTGAAACCAGAAGGATCATGTGCCATAATGTATCACACATTTAAAGCTGTCCATTGATGAGACTGTCATGTCAACAACTCTGCATCTTAGATGCAAAACAGCATCCAGCACAACTTTCTGGTAATCTCTGATCTCAAGAATGAAAATCTAGAAACTCTGCAGGATATCAATCAGGTATAAAGTCCACATGCTTTAGCTAAGCCTGTTCAGGCATCCAGTGGATAGCGTGTGTAATGTTTGGCTCACTGTATACTCTATGGATAGGATGGCAATAACTTCTATCCTACAATAAGTTCACATAAGTATTTCAACTACTGACTTATTGGGATCTCGCCAGTTTGTTGCAGCAGCATCTCAGTCCTATCTCAAGTGGATGCTGTGTCAGCCCTGGGAAAGGAGATAAGCTGGTCACTCCTCTTCACTTCAGAATAGAGTTGGGTTTTTGAAAAGACCAGTCTGATAGGGTGGCTCAAGTGAGCTCTTGTCTATCTTAGAGCTTAGGTCCTATCTCAGAAGTTTTAATAGCTCACATACAGGAGTCCTTTCAAGGACAGGCATTTGTCATGAAGATCCATACTGAAGTCTGTAGTGAGACAAACATGAGTAATAGTTTACAAATAGTTTTGTCTTTAAGTTACAGTATATATTTAGATTTTTTTAAACTGATTTAATGTAATTCCATGCAAAGGTCAACCTTAAAATTAAATTGTGATTCTTGTTAAGTTGAAAACAATTTATTACAGTCCTTCCATCAAACACTGCATTGACCATTGATTCTGGTGTGGGATTTGGGGTTGTACTTATTTCCCTACTGTTTTATTCAAAGCAACTTATTTAAGTTGTTTTACACAAGAGTGTAAAACAATGTGTTATTTCTAGTGTGTTGTCTTCACTATGTCACTGACACCATTGGTAAAGATAGTTGTAAAAATGTGTTTGTTGCTAATGAACGTAATTTAATATAAACATGGAACCTTTAATTGTACTAAATATTGAGAGAAGTGGAGGCACGGTGGCTCATTGGGTACCACTTTCACCACACTGTCTGAAGGTCCTGAGTTCAATCCCAGGTGAAGTGGTCTGGGTCATTTCTATATGGAGTTTGCATATTCTCACTGTGTCCATGGGTACTCAGTTTCCTCTCAAAGACATGTGTTAGGAACATGTGTAATTGGTGTCTCTAAAGTGTCCATAGCATGTGTTTGTGAGTGTATGTGCCCTGTCTAGGGTTATTCCCGCCAGTTAGGCACCAGCTCTCTTACAACACTGTCCAGGATCAAGCGGATAAGAAAATGAATGATATTGTGAGACAGTGTGTAAGTGTAACATAAATAAAGCATGTTACCATATCATATTTCATTGTTTTTACTTAAGTATGGGAAGGCCAAAAGTCTGAGACCACTAGTAAGATTGTTGCTATTTAGCATTTTTCTTGAATTTTGTCAAATAAAATCATATATATATCAATCATAACAATCTGAAAGAAAAGTTTGATCTTAGGATTATTTGGTATATTTCTAATTTTGGTTTTTATGATATTGTGATCTAGAGCTGGCATGGATTCCACAGGTTTGTGCAAAATCTGAATGCTTCACTTTGTCTTCGATGCACAGATGGGTTTAGGTCAGGTGACTGTGTAAGAAAGTCCATGACAGTCAGATTCACTCATGGATTATAATGAAATATACTGCATATATATATATATATATAAAATACACTAGTAGCTGTTTTCCTTGGCATTTTAATTAAATTAAAATTAATTAAAAACAAATGAGCCACACAAACGACTCAGTTTGCACCCACAGTGTGATATAGAAACAACACTTTTGTTAATTTACTAATTGGTTTGAAATCCCAGTTTGAATCAATATTTCGGGGACATTGTTTTTGTCAAGCCATTCTAAAACAGTTTACGTCACACAAGCTCACCAAATACAACTTAAAACTCTGTTTCATACTTTAAATGGAATTGAATTTCATGCCGTAGGACAAAAAAAAAGTAATTCACTGATGTAGTTGAATGAGTTTTAATAGGCACGGTGTGTATGTAATACAGGGTGGGACTTCCCCATCACTCACACAGCAGCCAGAAAGTTTCATAACATGGATTCAACAAGATCCTAGAAACATTTCTTATTCCTTCTGGTCTATGCTGACTTGAGTCATTGGAAGACTCATTGCTGACATTACTCTGCTATGGGAGATGACATCAGAAGAAACGATCAGCCATGCCGAAAAAGCTCCCTGTCCTATCAGACGGAAGTATCAGCCATGCCAAAGATGCTCCCTCTTCCATCCCTTCATAGACTTAATACATTTAAATGTTTTATTATATAATGTTATTAATGTTTATTACCCAAAAGAGGATGGGTTTCCCTTCTGAGTCTGGTTTCTCTCAAGATTTCTTCCTCTTAATCCCAGGGAGTTTTTCCTTGCCACTGTTGCCTTTGGCTTGCTTATTAGGGAATTTAATTTGTGACACTTGTTTATATATCAATGTAAAGCTGCTTTGTGACAATGTCTATTGTAAAAAGTGCTATACAAATAAAACTGAATTGAATTAACTTGTGGCTGCAGACATGTCAGACAGACAGGCAGATCTCTCTGGCTGAACATTACTGTTGTGCTTAGGTGCTAGACCAAACACAAACATTCTTTATTAAAATTGTAGTATCTTTATTGTAGAGTTTATCCTTAAGATTATATAGAAAATGGACATGCATTTTTATATTTTTAATACATTTGTATCTCTTAAAAATGACATCTAAATATGAATATACCGCTTTCGTGGTGCACATATTGTGAAATGTTATGAGATTGGCCAGCAGGGGTCGCTGTTGCAGTGACCTTAATAACTAAAAACAAAAAGGTAACGCCTTAACTTCTAGATAAACAACAGAGAAATGCAATGGTGTGATGTCCTCTCACAGCTGCTGAGACTCGAGTTTACATGTTCTCCCTGTGGCTGTTTGGGTTTTCTTATTGTATACTGCTCACAAAAAGTGAAATATCCCATAATGCAATATTCCTTAATTTCGGTGAACAGTCTAGTTTCCACCCACATACCAAAAACATGCATCATGTCAAATGGCGTTTCTGAGGACTGTGACGGGGCAGCGGTTAAGGTACCAGAAAACTGACTAAACGCTGCCACTGTAGAGCCGTTGAACATTTGCTTGATACCATTGCTTGGTTTGTACCTTGAATCATTTGTTATAATTAAGTATCTTAGTGTGAGTGCATGTGTGTGTCCTACGTAATACAGGTACCCTGTCCATGGTTCGTTCCCTTTGCCCTGTGCTTCCTTGAATAGGACTGGCGTGTATGGAAACGTATGCATGTACAATATGATGTTGTTATAATGTTGAGCAAATATCAGCAGTTTTGCAATAAAAGCTCTATATACAAGTCATGCTCAGGTGCTGCAGCAGCAATTATAGCCCACCACCACGGTGACCCAGGTTCGAGTCCAGATGTTGCATTCCAGCCACCGTGTGTTCTATGGGGACTATCCCAGAATTCCCAAAGGAGAATGCACCCTGAATTGGGGTACCAGTCTATCTGAGGCCTAGGTGGAGGTTGTTGTTGCAGAGTCAGAGGATAACCCCCTACCAACACACATTGTCTTTAAATTTTAGGTACGTAAACAGGGTATTTTTAGAACCTCTTTCTTGATGTGGTCTGTGGATAATGGAGAATAACCATGTTCATTGTATTCGTTGTAGTTTCCGCCATCTGGTGGTTAAACTGTAGTACTGCATGATCCATCTACTGCTGGACAGTGTGATCCTTTATTTATACAATTATACTATTCTAGTGAACTATCCTAAGTAATGACAATATTAGGGCAAAAGGTTTATTTTGGGGGCGGGGGTTTTTTTTTTTTTGGGTTAATTGGCAGAAGGCTCTGGTTACCGTATGAGGTCACGTGTCTAGATAAAAGATTAAATGCAGTTGGGCATTGTAGGAAAATTCTGTGGTGCATTTGTCCAGAGATGCTGCAGCCAAGCCTGTAGATCACACCAGCAGTTGGAGCAGTATGTCCTTCCACAGCAAAAGCAGGACTGAAAGCACTCATCACAAGTCTTCCATACTCGAACCTGAATTTGTTACTAATGACAATAAGGTTTCCAGTTCATAGCAGTCCAGGTTTCTCACTAACAAAATTGTGGCTGGTGGTCAATGGCAGGACAGTTAATGAAAACCATGACAACTAATTTCTTTCTATAGAGAAGTGGTGGGTAAAGAAAGTGCCACCTGTGTAGAGTGTGCTAATGTGGACAACAAAACGGTGTTTGCTTCTTGTACTTGTGGGCGGATCAAATGATCCTCTCTACTGGTGGTCTGTTTGGGCTGTCTGGAGCCTGTGTGCTGTATGCGGGTGCTCTCTGGTCCCAATACTTCCTAACAGCCATGTCAGAACAACATATGCAAATGGATGGCAAATCATCAAAGCTACCATCCCTTGTTAATGTCTGTCAACTGGGCAAATGTCTGAGTTCACTCTAGAGGCATGTCTAGCAGTCAACAATCTCATGCCAGGAGGTATACTGCCCAAAAGTAGCCTCTGACAGCCTATTAATAGTGCAGCCTTGGAAGCAATTTTATGTGATGGTGTTAAGTCCTGGTGTCTAATCAGACCACACATGTGATCATTTACATATCTGCCTGAGACATAGTGAGTCGCACGGTGTGTTTAGCAGCAAAGCAACATTCCTATCTGGGTGCACTGCTTTTTTGTCAATTAATGTACTTTAATTTATTATTTGGCTAAATAATATTTGTCATCTTCTATAGCAGAGACAACACTCAATGTACATTTGCCATGAAAGTTGAAAATACAACGTTAAAGTGGGACTTGCTTTAGAGACATCTCTTGCTATAAACGTCCATGGTAAAACATGGGTTAATGGTAACACTGCTACACATTCTTTCATTTTTAAACTTAATCCAGGTTCAGAGGCTGGTGTCATCACACAACGTTTTTTGTTCTCCGCCTATTATAGATGGTAAGGTAAAGGTAGTAAGAATGGAAAACCACTGCTGCGTGGTTGGTGTTTAGGCTACCAGGTTCAGTCGTCATCTCTACGTGTGCGCCCAACCTTTTGGTTACTGGATTTAGTACCAATGCTTAATTATGACATACGATACAGGTGGGTATTAAAATATACAACAAAGCCAGCAAACACGTTCGCAACAGCATTTGTATTGACCAGAAATATTAAAATACACATGTACAGAAATTAGCCATGACACATCAGCAATAGCACAGAACTCTTCTTTTAAATTGGTTTGTTAACAGTTAGTGAATCTGACCACATTTTCCCAGAAAGCCTTACAGGCACATCAAATACAAAAGAAAATTATCTCAGAGAGAGGTACTGTTTTTTAAAGATAAAAGCTAGTTTTCATAGTCAGTTGTTTGTACTTAACTTGCATTACCATAATATACCTGTAGGTTTATTCAAACCCGATTTCATCCGAATGGTACTAAACTCAAATTAGTTACCAAGCAGTTTTAACAAACTTTTGTTTTTACTGACATCGTTTTAAACCTATGGAAAACAGCCCTTACAGTCTCTTCCTCATTTTGCCTTTCTTGAAGCTTCCACGGCCAAAGCCAGACTTCATGACCGCTTGGAGGCGCTGCTTGTTTCGACCATGCTGTTTCTTTAATCCGCCACTTTGGATGAACTGCTGCTTGGTGTGCTGTTTGCGCTGCTTTAAGATCTGCTCACGATTCTTCAGTTCTGAACGAACCTGAGATCCATTCTTGTTTTGTGGCTGAGGACCAGCCCCATGCCGGCCCCTCCGACCTTCAGAACAAAAAACAAAAAACAATACAGTTGCAAGAAAAAGTCTGTGGACTATCTAGGATGACCTAAAATATAGAAGAGTCTGATTTTAAATTTTCAAGTTTTAACCACATTCATCCTGGTTAGGACCATGATGAGGTAATACTGGTTCTGTTTAATTAGTAGTGGTGAGAATTTTGTTCTTTTACATGTACAGTGGTACCTCAGTTCTTGACCACTTCTGAATTCGGTTTGACCAGAAAAATGTGTCTCTGTTCTTGTCATTTGCTCAGTACTTGGCGCACTTGCTTAAACTTATTAGTTAAGACGCGTAATTTGTTTCAGCCCAAAATCAATTCACGATTTAGTACACAGTGTTTCAGTTTCACAATTGTTCTCACTCAGTGCAGATATTTGCTGCGTTTGTTATGATTTTATGCATTTTTACATCTACAGTATTGTATTCCATAAAATATGTCTAGAGCAAATACGTCTCCACTAGTCAGAAACTCAATCCTCTTGGCTTTTAGGCTGCAGTTAGCCTTCGAGCATCTATGACAGTGCCATGAGTTCACCAAGAGTGTAGGGTTTTACTGTACATTATTATTAAATGAGTTTTGTGTTAATTATTATGACCAACTGTAGGTTCATGCAAGTGTTATTGTGTATTAGTCTAAGCTACAGTACACCATATGCAATATTAAACTAATTGATTGATGGAACATCATATCAGAAATCGTGGAGCATTTGTACTATACAACTCCATTAAAATACATAATAGCTTAAAAAGTGAGGATTTTCTGGGGGTCTGGAACTGATTAATTCATTTGACAATCCTTTTGGAACAAATGAATGATGACTGAGGTACCACTATTACTAATATTTTTTATATGCATTGTTAATTACAATTAAGAAATTGACTAGTAGCTATTGTTAAGTTGAGGTCAAACTCAGGATACATGTTAGATAAATGTGTTCTGACACATGGCTACAATTAACAGTACTATACAAAGCCATGTGACTTCTGTTCATCATAGTCAAAAGCAGTAGTTAAACTAATCAGTTACGCAAAACCACATGTCGAAATCTGTGGCACAAAATCTCTCACTGAGGCAAATTCCATTAAACGTCATGTGATTTCATAAACATTTAGAGTAGACTTTAGTCCAATAAAAATGCAAGAGTGCAGTGCATGACCAGGATCCAAGTCCACAAAGGAAACTAAATGATAAGTTGAATTTTGGCTATTTTGGATAAATCACCAGAATGTCCCAAACTCCAGCTCTCTAGCACAACTGCAGATGTGTCATCCTGTTATGGAAATTTCATAAGCACAGATACCATGATTCGAAAGTGACATGCATTCCTACCTCCAAACTTCTGTCCACTTTTTCCTCCATTCTCTCCATCTGAATCATCATTATCATCATCCACTTTGTACTTTTTCTTCCATTCCTCATAGCTACGCCAAAGTGAAGGAAAATTTTTTGACTATTACACTGCTGTTTCTGCAAGCTTTCCCACCTACAAAGAATGGAGAGGTCTGTAACTTTTACTGTAGGTACACTTCAACAGACTTCTTCACCTACCCACCAGCAATAGTTCTGACTCACACAGACCCGTTCGTTTTTCTTTAAGAAGACTTCCTACTCTGCACTCATTACCTGTATTAATTGCCCCTGTTTGAACTCATTACATAATAGGTAACATATTGGTGAGAAGGCAACAACTGTTCACGCGATTATTAGTAAATGGAAGAAACACAATGATCTTCCTCGGTCTGGGGCTCCATGCAAGACCTCACCTTGTGGGGTAAGGATAAGTGGGGTAAAGATATTTATTTAGGGGATAATGCAAAATATTAACCCCTAAAGTCACACCCGAAGGACAGAAAACTAGTACAAGCTAATACTTGCAACAAAAAGAGAGTATCACAGTCACATGGTAATGTTTTTGTTCTCAGGAAGTGTCAAGTCCTATATTAGATACAAATAAAAGAATTACTGTAATTTACAGTGCTATATTTTCAAAGTACATCAAATAATATTATTGTTTAAAATATAACACTGTGTGCAATTTATCTAAACTATCGTACTGTCCATTATTGTACTATGGTACAATGTGACACTGGTAATGTCCAGTCATTGTTCAGTAAGTCCTGTTTCACAAAACGTCATTCACACATTAAGAGGCGCATAGCTGTATTTGCATAAATAAAGTATATTTTCACGATTTCCTATGGGACCTTTCCCATCTGTTTCCTGTATATTCAGTGCCCATCTAAACTTAATTAAGAACACTATATTAAGAATGAAGTGTCTCACTTTGCTCTCTACACTGTCTCAGTTCCTCATGGTAAGAATTCCACCAGATTATTTTGAAATTCTATTCCACGGAAAGACAATTCCTGTAGCTTTTTCAGGTGCACTTTTCTCCTGCTCTGCCACATCCCAAACCACAAACCTACTGTTGTGGGATTTTGAATTCCGCAAATTTTATAGTGGAAATTCAGAAAATGGAAGATCACAGCAACGGCTTATCTGCATTTCAAAATCCTAAGATATGACAACACAGACAGTCGGGTCCATAATTATTTGGAGAATGTTTGTAATTTTGCCTCTGTACACCACCACAGTGGATTCAAAATGAAGCAGTTAAGATGTGACTCAGCTTTAATTCAAGGGGTTTAACAAAAACTACTATTTGCACTACTGTAACCATAATACTGCAGTAGTTTTGCCAAATAGCTATGTTCTATTTTAAGTTAAAAAAACAGAGACAGAGAGAGAGAGACAGAGAGAGAGACGGAGAGAGAGACAGAGAGAGAGACAGAGAGAGAGACAGAGAGAGAGACAGAGAGAGAGAGAGAGTTCTGTTCTGTTTTTAGTAATGTTTTACACAACCTCCCAACTTCATTGGAATTGGGGTTGTAACTTGAATACCTGTGTAAAATGGCTGTAATTCCTAATGCAATCATTTAATTAAACACTGAAAATTAACCATAAAAATGTACCCTACACACTTCAATCCTATCCTTATTGTTTCTCTTCAAACCGCACAGCAGTTGTACAGACGTTTGGGCAAAGTAAAAGGATCAAACTAAAAATGCTAAATAATAAGATTGAAATGGGGAAATAGATTGTACAAAATTAAAATCATGAAAAGAGTTAAAGGTTTAAAAACTTGAACTAGCCTAGTTGAGTCTTCAAAATCTAACATTGTCTTTTTCATTAAAACCAATCACGACTAAAATCAGTCATTAGTTGATACTCTGTCCAGATTTGAACCCTATAGACAATATTTGGTCTCACATTAAACACAAACTAAGTGGGAAAACTTTTCAGCTGCTCATCAACTGTTTGAACCCATTACCATGGAGTGGAAAAACAATCATCCTGTAGTTTTGGGTTGGCCCATTTCACTTCCCTTGGAAGCGCTACTGGCCGAATAGTTCTGGACCTGAAATAAAAAGAGAATAAAAGGATACAAGTTCTTCTTTGTCTTCTTAACATTGACGACTTGTCCACTTTCAGTTTTTATTTTGTGCTTCTTGTCTTCTTTTCCTGTGTCACGGACAAAGCGTTTTTTCTTGCGATCCCTAAAAAATAAATAAACATTGCTGGTGTCATATTACTGATCTGGGTTTGATTTGGTCAGTTTCCGTATTCATCATTGCTCTCACCATTTCATCATTTTATTATGCTGGTCCAGTGTGGTGCCTTCATCACCCATTAGATCCAGCACAGCAGAGGAGGCCTGCTGCTCAAACATGCTGCCTTCTCCTGCAAGACTAAGCCTAAAGACAAAAAACATCAACAACTGGGTCACGACTCCAGTTTGCACAAGACGTTCAGTCATTCTCATTCTCTTATCATTCCACAGAGCTTTGACATTTGTGTGGGCAGTTTTTTCAATATTAAGAGAGATTCAATAATTCTTCATCGTAGACATTTTCCCTGATGATCCATTAAAGCTCATCTCGTGCACACACACAAAAACAGTTTTGCCCACAGTCAGGTGATGATCAAGCAAATGAAGGCAGTTTTATACCCTCGCTCTGATTCAAAGTCTTTGGGTCTGTAGGGGATGTAAAACTCCTCATCTCGGCCTGACTTCCTATTCTTTTTGCTATTAGGTCTATCCAGGTCTGTGTCCAGTTTCCGTTTCTGTCCTCCAACCACCGTTGAGAACACGCCCTAGCAGAAGCAAACAGTCAGAAAGTTTTACCTTGGCATTTGCACATTCACCGGCATAAACACTTAGGAAACCTCCAAACATGAAAGAGCTCTACTTTAAAGAGTCACCTCAAGATCATCATCTTCTTCAGGTTGTGTGTGTGTTACACTGGAGGTTTGAAGAGAAAGTCGACTCTCAGCCAGAAGCTCTTCTTTTGTCCTGTGAAATTTGTCCACCAGAGAGGCGTACCGAGAGCGCTTTGTCCTCATCACCTGACCTGCGCTGGTTTTGTTGTTGGAGTTGACCTCAAATATAGTCTGAGAAAATAGGAGATGTGCACATATTACAGAAGCTTCTACATCAACTGAAATTCTCAATAATGCATTTACAGTCAAGTTCAGATTTATTAGCATTGTAAGTAATATTAAAAATACGTTAAAGCTTGTTTGTTTAATGCCATGTATACACATACATGTATTAGGTTATGTACAAGGCCAGAAAAGTGTGTATTTTCAAATTTAAGTTATCAGTGTACATACCTTTATGTTGATTTGTGTTCAATATTTGAGATTTTAGTCCAGTGAATTTTAGAAATCCAAGTATTTTGGGGTGTTTTTATGTTTCAGTGCTTCTTTTAGTTTCCGTTATATTCCAAAAATGCGGTGATGTTGTATGTACATGGAGCATTCTGTTAGTAGATGTTTCACAGTCAGGGATTCGTGACCTCGGAAGGAGGTGGTTCCCCTATATTAAGTATGCAGGGGTGAGTCTGGTGTGACTAATGCGACATCTAGCAACCTGATCCACTTATATATATATATAGTGTGTGTTCCATTTCAGTTATATATTGTGGTACATTTTTCCTGTAGCTTAATTCTTTTCTTGTGCGTTCGTTCCATTCTATTTTACCCAAGTTTTGGGTCTGGTGGTTGAGTTGTTGGTGTCTTTCTTGCCAGCCTGTCTGCTTTTTCAGTGACCTGGGACCCAGAATAGCTCTATATTCCTGTTTTTGCTTTGCTTTATTAATTAAGGGGTGTTCATGTTTGAGGTTTTTGAGTGCTTGAAGGCAAGATTAAGTCTGTGCAGATCAAAGCTTTAGTTTTATTAGTTGCCTTTATAAAGTTCAGTGTTATAAAGCTTAAGAGAAAACACAAGACAAGCGTAATGTTTGTATGTATGTTTAAAGTAAATTTGCACAACTAAACCAAATTTTGAAAAAAATATAAAAACACATCAGTTATTGCTACCCATTCTGTTAAGATTTGTGCAGCATTTATGCGATGGAAGCATTAATCCCATTAACATGTCAATGCAGATGTGCTCCAGTTAGCTTCCATCCAATCAACATCCATTCACTTTACCAACTAATGCCTATAAAATTATAATGAACTATAATAGGAAATAATAAGCAGCCTTTTAACTCCGGACATTGTGGCTGTAAACAGTTTGTCTTCTCATCAGCCAATCAATGCTGCAGATCCACAAGCAGAGGCGAAGAATGGAAGACCATCAACTGTGTCTGTGTGTAACTTCGTTAACATGTGCGTGCTTGCGTGCTTGCTTGTTAGATCATGTTTGGACTACAGCCTGTATTAACTCAGTCGATGTGTCTAAGTTACTCATGTTTGTGTGGATGACCTTTTGCTGCTTACTGGTAACAAGCTGTAAATGGCATTCCTAAGTGTACGGGCCTATCCTATTTTAAGTAGCGCACTCTTGCTTGTCCTATATAATTATATGAACTGGTTCAAATTCATAAACTAGATAAACTAGTCTTGGTTTATCTTCCGTGTTGCGTCAAAAAATTAAAAATATCAAATCAAAACATCATAATATAGACTATGTGACTATGGTAACGTCCTTTTTCACAGACAGCAATGTTGTTGGTAAACGATGCATACCTGTATAAATGTTTTAAGTGGTTAAGAACCCTCTATTTTGTGGAATGGAATAACTTTCAATTAAAGATTAGCGTTCTCTCATTTTTAAGTTTAAGATTAAGCTATCACACTTAAAACATTGCATCCGTCTTGGATGCCAAATGATACTTTTGTCTTGTGACTGATGTACATAGTCATATAGGTTCCTAAAATTTACTTACTGATTTGGATTTGTACATCTTGATTGAGTCAACCATATGCAATCTCTCCAGCTCCATCTTCTCAAGTCCTGACCCTGAAGGCAATGCTAGTGTTAGCAGGTAGGGTTTAGGACACAAAGACTTAAACCTGAAGTAAAATATACAAACCTAGCAGTGGGTGAACAGCTATTGAAGACAGATCTGTGTTCTTCACCCTTTTGATTGATTCTGATGATGGGTTGGGCCGAGACTTCAGGTAGTGCTTGTAAGCGTTCTCCGAAATCCGTTTGAGGTTTTGGAGGTCTAAAGAGTTCTCATGGGCTGTTAGGAGATGTGCTTCTTCATCATCCAATATGCTCTGTGGCACTCTGCCAAAGACTCCATCAGCATCTGAGCAAACAGCAACAAAAGAAATGAAAGCAAAACTCACACTATAAAACACAAACTATAACACAGTCAGTCAATTCATTATCTTCTGCTTAATCAACACGGGGTCGCCCACCCGGCAGCTCTGGGCGCAAGAGCACTCTAACCAGTCAAATATTATAAATGTCAGAATTACACAAACGGTAGCTAACAGTATATTCTACCCTTCCTGCTACAACAGCTTTCACTCTCCTGAGACAGATTGGCATTATATTTTGGCACATGACTATGAGGGAGGGCAATGATGTGAAACAGTAAGCCCTGATTTACATTTGGCTTTCAAATTCATTACAGTCTTCGAGACCATGAGTCTGATGGAATCAAGCTCAAAGCTGAAACCTCAATTCAATTCACTGGTGAGGATCAAGATTAAAACAGACTGAGATGGTCTGCTCAACTTCATCAATCCTAGACTGGATAGTACTGCATATATAATCACTCTAGTTGTTTCTGGGTCTGGTCTGGAGTATCTTTGCACAATGCTGAAAAAACATCAACTGGCTCTTCTTAATCCGCATCTCTACTCAAGAGTCTCCTGTGGATTGATGAACTCCTGACCATATTACAGAGATGAAGTTCAGGTACCCTGTGTAGGATCTTCATTTTTGCTGCTTGTGCTGCCAACCTTATTCCTTCTGTCACTACCCAATGCCCATGACCATGTGAGAACTGGTGTATAGAATAATTGGTAAATGAAAAGCTTTGTCCGAGAATGAAGTTCTGCTTTAACACCACGGACTGCAAAACAATCTTGCACTTTCCTTTTCCATCACTTATGGCCAATATCACAAATTAAAAGACCTCCAACTAAGGGCAGGGGGCAGATCTTCTGAGTCACTAAGTAACGATACACTCAGCTCACAAGTCGATTCATGTATTCTGTTTTCATTTCTGAAGTGCAAACAATGTACTAAATACTTCCTTAAACTGAAAATAACACCCCGTTATCATGCCACGTCTTGCAAAAAAATTTTGTATCACTCGTGTGTAAGAAGTGCTATACAAATATCCTAATCCCTTCAGATCCACAGGAGAAGATATAAAGGTAGATATGCTGTGTGATGCATGATTGCTCATTTGGGTTTTTTAAAGAATGCGAAGATATTATTAGATGTCCACATATGATTATGATATTAACACGATGCATCATTACAACCCTACTGTACAGAGGTTAAGGTACTGGACTTAGGATTGAAAGGTCCAAGGTTCAAATCCCATCTCTGCTAAGCTCTCTTTAACTAAGCAAAGTAAATCACATAGAGAGGCCATACCCTGTGAGTAATCCAAACTCGCAAACACCATAGGCCGTCCAAGGAATAGATGAAGATCATAAACAAAGGACACTTCATCTAAGCACACCAAACTGAAGGCTGTACCGCTCCTGCCAGCACGTGCCACGCGACCTGTACGACAAAGCAAACAGTGTATTATAGCACTTAATCATACAAACCATCAATTCTACAATATTGGTATACTGTTACAGTACTAAATAAGCTCCAATAGTGTGTACAAGCCAGTCTAGAGAGTCACATACAAACATCAGTGCATGAAATACTAAACCAAAAAGACAATGAGAATAGGTGCTTTTGTAGCAGGAGAACTTTTTCAGAGTTCATAGAACTGTCCCCCCTTTGTTGTGTGTTTGCATTGCAGGAATTGGAGACTATTGTAGTTCTTAAAACACAACGTACAGGGACATTTTTTAGCTCCTACTTCAAAGCAGGGTCTTTTCTCAGCACATAGGAACCCTAAGTGATGCAAATATATATGGTGCATAGTATAAGTGCATAGTGATTGGTCCAGACACAAGCACTTATAAATGAGTGGTTATATAGAATTGTACTTAGGGTACTATTTTGGACACAGCCCATAACTACAGATGCTTCATATTGTCAAATGAACTTTGACAGAAGATGCTGAAGATGAACATATATGCATTTGTAAAAGTATGAAAATAAACATACCAAAATATTACCACAAAGAAAAATTAG
>JAUZSU010182039.1:0-12513 GCA_034780255.1 Parotocinclus maculicauda | reverse complement strand
CAGGAGTGAAGCTGCTCTCAGATCTACAGAAGGATCCACACTGTAACCTGGAGATACTGGAGTAAGATCATCACTTTCACACTGTGTGTTGTGTTTGTGTATTAAAACAGGTTCTTGATTTTTCCCCCTCATTTTATTATTTATATTTTATCATAGATGAACAAAAATAACTAAAACACATGACCTTTTCTTTAAAGCTCTACATCAAACCATAACGTTAAATTATTGTTCTTACACGTTGGGTTTTGGAAACAAAGGATTACAGATAAAGGAAAGATTTTTTTTTTATCGTGGAGAAATAAAACGTTATTCAGTCGTTGTAGGAATTATTAGTCACAGCATCGTAGATCACATTCTCCAGAAACACCTTAAACACCGCAAATCTCCTCATAGATCAGACCAGAAATACACTTAACACCGGCACTACAGGTCAAACAGCGGATAAGTGACTTAGTAATTCCCAAAAGAAAACCCAGAACAATAATATAAAGTTATAGTTAGAGGTAGATGTAGGTATTAATTATTTACAGCCAAACAAATTTATATGGAAATTCCTCTAATCATGTTTAGGTGTAAAATGGATGTTTTTTATCTATAAACTTTAATAATGATGTTGAAATGAGAAAACCCGTGTTATTTGGATTTCATTCCTGTTGGTAAAGTTTAGTGATTTGTGATACTTTGTCTCCCTCTCGTGGTGATGAGTTTTTACAGCAGATCTAATAATGATTAAACTCCATCTATTAAATTACTGTATTTTCTAATATATTCTATATTTTTATTAGGGGTGGGACTTTAACGCGGTTATTTCGATTAATTAATTACAAGGAAAATAACTAGTTAAATAAATGTAAAGCATTTTAACGCACAGTGGAACATTTGTCAGTGCACGAGTTCCAGGTATACAGATTATATTGTAGCTACGGTCGAACCCGGATCGCGGTCTGGCTGTGGGAGTGTCTGAACATGATGTGGTATGTTTGGGGGCGTGGACGTGTGTATTTGTGACTTTGTGGGTTTATTTTAAGCGATGGAGTATGTTATCTTACGTGAAACTTTGTGTGTAGGGAATATAACTCGTGTAGATTCTCCTGTGATCATTGTTGTCTTTTGTGGAATGAATGAGCGCCCCCTACCGTCTGTGTGTGGAAGTTGTCTGTGTGTGTTGGGTGACTGCTGAATGTGAGGGAAACTCGGTACTCGGTACACTAAGTGTAAGAGTTCTTATTAGAACTGGTATTTGTACCTGTACTAGAAAGTCCATTAAAAAGCCATGTTTTATTTATAATGGGATCGATAGAAATCAATCAGTATTTTTTTGGTTAGAATTTTCAGTGTTCTGACACCGAGGCTTCGAAGCTCGTATCACTTTTCCGACACGTGCTGATTCGACACAGTGTACCGGAGCTTGTATTGAAGTCGCTAATATCACGTGACTTTGACGTTCGAAGCTTCGAATGCGTCAATGAACCAGCGGAAATAAGCAGGTTACTGGTTCGAAGTTGTGCCGCTATAAAACCCTAGAAATTCTTCTTTGTTGTTGTTGTTGTTGCACCTTTTCTTCTACTATGTGATGTAGTTTCCTATTTGTGCCTTATTGATTGTAAATTGTACCTTTTTATGCTATGTATGTACGTTTACTCTTTGTTCAATAACAAAATAAAAAAAATAAAAATTAAAAAACTTTTACTTCAGAAGAAGGAGCCATTTTGTTGTTGCTGTTAAGAACTTTGAGAGTGAGATATTACTTTTTTACCATAAGTTTAAGCGCTATTAATAATATAGTTTATAGTATAAACTATAGCTAGGCTTAACGTTGATTCTGTGTTTGTGGAGAAAGGTTTTATCTTCAGGTCAGCCCCACACGCTTATCCATGTTAGCAATAGCATATAAGCTTTAGCTATATTTAGCATTACATGGTGCCAAGAGTGCCTGTAATTCACTTATTTGTTTAACTTGCATTACATAAAATCCAACTTTTAGGAAAATGATTTTTACTACAGTTTGGAGCAGTTTTATTTATTGTCTTTGAATATATTTAACAAAGTAAAGAGTTTTTAGTGTAATGTGTCAAATGTCTTTTTCCAGGTGCTGTACTAGCATAATGCACTGAGTATTAAGCTTGCGTGTTTAAAAGGCTCTGAAGTACATGGTTAGTATGAGTAGTTGGTTAAAAAAAATTAAACAACACATTTATTTTCCTTAATGAATAGGAACACAAACAACTTTATATTTATTTGTTAATTCCATTAGCTGTTACTAATTAATGTACACTGAACTTTTTGGTTCTGTTTTTGATCAAGAAACGGGAAACACTATACTTTAGATTCAGCTCTAGATTAGCCTTTTTGTTAATACAATGTTCATGTGTAACAACAACAACAACAAGCATTTTATGATTTTAATTTTTCCCCCCCTCTCTCCACAGCAGCAGTGTAAAGGGTGCCAGGTAGAAGTATCAAGTAGGTCTGAACTTCTAAGCCATTACAAAGTTAAACATCCTCACTTTGGACGCACTGCTAGCTTTTCATGTACATACTTCTCTTGTCCATGCACATTTAAAACATGAAAAGCTTTAATTTGTCACAAAAGTAGACAACACTGAAATGTAACACAAAAAAATCTTTCTGCGTTATTTACCTGTCAACTGTGATTGTAAGAATTTCTATCTAATATTCTTGATGGACTAGTGCAAGAAATTGTTCGTTATGGACTTTATATAACCGACAACCAGTTCAACAGTGTTGGTGAGGCGCTCGTATTAAAGCATCCCTGTCTTTCAGAGCGTGGCTCAGTAAGTGGGTATGCTGGATATAAATAGCTTTAAAAACAAGCTTTTAATTAACCCAACTATTAAAAAGCCAAGGTGCTCCGAAGTGAACTATTGCTCTTCTTATCCAACAGGGGAGTCTGAGGAAACCTTAGAAACACTTTGAGTGGAACTTATAACAGATGTAAAAAAGAGGAACAACACAGAAACAGTGCACCGAAAAAGACGAGAACATTAGAGGTAGTTTGTGAAACACCCACAGTACGAGATTTCCAGCAACGATGGCCTGCTCTGTTTGATGTGTTTAAGGTTTGCAAAATTGTGATGAAATGCAATGAATTTAAATTGTTACAAGAAAACATGATTTTTGTTTTGTCTTTCCAGATAAACACAGAATTTAAGAGAATCACTACTCTGGCACTGCAGTCCCTGTTCCTCTCGCAGCTTGACATCCTGTCTTTCAAACTTCTTGCACTTTATAAAAATAGAGGTGGCCAAACTGGCAAATGCCTAAAACAGATAAAGGACCACATGACTGATGTAAGATAATGGGACAAAGTGAATTATTTTTTTCTGATTAGGAAATGTAGTAATTTCAGATCTGTCCACATCCTATAGGAAGATGTCGACCATGGATGTGAAAGTGTTCTGAAGGGCCTTTGTGTGTACCTCAATGAAGACCCAAAACACCTATTATGACAGCAGGTAGTGAGCATTATGAACCTGCTTGAATTTTCTACATTTCTAATAGTTGCATGACATATAGTATAGGGTGGTCTAAAAAAATCAATACCTTGATATTATTCGACAAAAGTAGTATGTCAATTAGATACTAGTTTAAACAATACAGATTGTGTATTAAGGCCAATGCACAAACACCCATCTCACACGCATTCTGCTCGGTCTAAAGCACATGGGAGAACAGAGATCACAAGCTAACAAAAAAAAACAAAAATACACTTTGTTGCGACATAGGGTACAGATGTCGGTATTGAAGTACTGGTGTGTTTCAACCAATATAATTCAAAGTCCAAAACAATATACTTGTTTACTATTTGCAGGGAGTCAGCGAAGCAACCTTTGAAGAATCAGTTGAGGAAACTACTGTGGGAATATTCATGGTGAAACAGCAGGAGGCGCAGCCAATTCCAGATGATGTAGGAATTATCCTTGGAAGGCCAAATTGTTATCCAGGAGTTGGACAATTTTCCTCTGGCTGTTGCACTACTATTTGGCCTCTTGTACGCTCTAAATAATGATTATCCTCATCAGCTCAGGTATAAATTTGAATTGCTCCAGAAACTGGTCATGGAGCCAGATGGTGGCACACTTTAAAAGAAAGTCCAGGTCCTAAAAAATCGACTCAATGAGTAATGCTGGCCAAAGAGCATGACCCGCTTATTTGAGGACCTTGCCTGTTGCTGTTCATAGGTTGAAACACTGTTCTCGTGCGTACTTAGTTACTGTAAAATAAGTCTTTCTATAGAGAGAATGATTTTATTTATGGTGTGTTAAGTAGTATTTGAGTATTACTGTGGGTCTACTGTAATCTGACTTTGGGGTGGATTATTATTTAAGCCATGTACATGTTAAATCTAAATTTCATAGTCAATTGCTTGTAATGCTTGATTTGTCTAATCCAGAGTTTTTTCAGACCAACCAGTAAGATGTTGTACAGAGTTTCATATCAGCCATGACTTACTATATATCATGAGCAGATTATTTTAATTTAAAAACTTGCACATGCAGCCTTAAAATTAGTCTTTTGTCCAACACCAACAGTGAGGTTATGTGGCCTGCACATTTTTTTTCCTTTAAGTGATCCTTGGTTGTATTTGTCAGAGAAACGGTGCTCTAAACTGTTAAAAGATGTGTAATAATCCGAATGTTTGACAATTTTGTATTAAACTGTTTGACTTATTGCAGAAAATCTGTTTGTGTTTATTTATTATTGCTATAGTGTACACTTTAAAAAGCTTTAGGCGATATGTAAATTGATTTATTGAAAGATTAACTCTAAATCTAGATTGTTATACATTTTAGGTTGTATCGACATAACTACATTGAAAATTAAACCATGTTAAATTACAATGTTTAGATAAAAACTAAATAATGCATACAACAAAAAATATATTACATGTATAAATGATTCATATGCATTGTGACAGAAGTGTGTAAGAAACATAATTTAGTTAGAACTTTTCAGCATGAAACAATTACATATATTTAATACATGTTATATGATTGTGAATATTTCATGTTGAAAATGTTAGCATTACACAATGAAGTTTTAAAACCAAAACATAATCTAATTGCGTGCAACCGATGTACGTTTCTTTTATATAAATCCAACAGACTTTTTTTTTTTTCAGTGAATCTTAATATGCAGAAGAGCATCTCTAACCACATAACCTTGAGGCAAATGGACTACAGCAGCAGGAGATCACATGGGGTACTACTCCTGACAGGTAAGAACAGGCAACAGAGGTTACAGTTCATAACACTGGACTACCAGCTTCATGTAATGTTTACAGTTTTTATTTATCATAAAATGGTTTGTACATCAAACATTACAATTTGTACATAATCAATTTCAAACTATTTCTCCAAGACAGCTGGTAAAGAGATTTATGTACATTTGTGTTTCTTTAAAGAGTTTAAATATCTGAAGCCCTTTTCACATTTTGAGCACTGATATGGATTTTCTCCTGTATGGATGCGCTGATGTTTCTTCAAAGACCCTGAAGTACTAAAGCTCTTCTCACACTGTGAACAGCAGTATGGTTTCTCTCCTGTGTGAATGTGCTGATGAGTTCTGAGAGAACTTGCTTGAGAAAAACACTTCCCACACTCTGAACAGCAGTACGGTTTCTCTCCTGTATGGATGCGCTGATGTCTCTTCAAAGACTCTTGTTCACTAAAGCTCTTCCCACACTGTGAACAGAAATACGGTTTCTCTCCTGTATGAATGCGTTGGTGAACTAGGAGACACTTTCTTAAGCTAAAACACTTCCCACACTCTGAACAGCAGTACGGTTTCACTCCTGTATGGATGCGCTGATGTGTCTTCAAAGACCCTGAAGTACTAAAGCTCTTCTCACACTGTGAACAGCAGTATGGTTTCTCTCCTGTATGAATGCGCTGGTGTTTCTTCAGAACAACCTGTTGACTAAAGCTTTTCCCACACTGTGAACAGCAGTATGGTTTCTCTCCTGTATGGATGTGCTGGTGTACTTTTAAAGTACTTAAATGTACAAAGCTCTTGCCGCACTCTGAGCACTGATAGGGTTTCTCTCCTGTATGGATGCGCTGGTGATCTGTCAGGTGATTTTTTTGAGAGAAACTCTTCCCACACTGTAAGCACAGATATGGTTTCTCTCCTGTATGGATGCGCTGGTGACGCTTGAGGAGGGATTGGTGAATGAAACTCTTTCCACAGTCAGAGCAATTGAGAGATTCCTGCTTTGCCATGTTCATTTCTGGTTAAGATTGTGTGAAGTCTTTGTGTTGTGGTGATCTAATAAGAAGGACAAAGATGTTGGTGTGAGACCTTCAAAAATTAGTCCACAACAGGGTACCAGCAAGAGTTATATAGTTATAGTATTTATAGTATAAATTATATAGTATACATTATTAGCTGGAAAGTCAAAGACTATGATGTTTTTTACATACTAACATAAGTTAAAGATACTATTATAACGATTATCAGAACTAAAACACAAACCCAAAACAAAACACAAGCTTAACCATATAACCATATAACAATATCAACAAACATACACATAATGTACCCCTCAAAAATATCCTCCAACTAAACTCCATATACTTATGCAACAATAAACATACATTTCTTATTAGGAATCTTACCTCTTGTTAGAGCGCTGGCTGTGTTTTTTCTTTCAGTATCATTAGAGTCTGAGGAAATTAGATGAGCAGCAACTTCAATCAAGAAGTCTTTAGTAGAAAACTTTCTCTCTAAATGACTGAATTAAGAGTGCAGAGCAAGGTCTTTGTATAAATCTGAAGACAAAGACACAGGGTGATTTAAAGACAATGTAATGGGCGGGTATCAGTCATGTGGGCTATTTCACACCTCATTAACAAAGTTCTGGGTGGGGGAGGGTGACCTTTAGCACCATTTGGTGGTAATAATAATAATAATAAGTTCAACTTATAAAGTGATTTTCCCAAGCTCATGGTCACCGTACAATGCAAACAAACAACATAACAATGAAAATAAAGACAGTGTCAGTGTGTGATATAACCAAGTGAAAGGATGCAAATAGTAAAAAGAAGGAGCCCCAGCACAGGACCTTGTGGTACGCCATGTTTTACCAGGCAAGAGTCTGAAAATTCTGATCCGAAAGGAATGAACCAGGAAAGAACAGCACCAGAAATCCCAGTTCCAGATAGGCAAGTAAGTAGAAAGTTGTAGTTCACAGTGTTGAAAGAAGCAGAAATATCTAGGAGCAGAAACACTGAGACAGAACCAGTCTGAGTTCTAAGTTACTCAACATGGCTCTGTCCAACCAAGGTTTCTTGAGAATGAGAGAGTGACAGCCGTCGTTTTAAGATCTGAAGGAACAAAGCCAGTAGAGAGTAAAAGATGAATGAGATGAGAACAGATAAAGTCAATATACAGGATTTTAAAAGAGTAGTGGGAGTAGGATCAAGAAATTAAGAATTGGGCTTTGAAGTAGACAGGATCTTAATGATAACAGACACGTCAACAGGAGCAAAAGCGGACAGGGAAGGGAAGTGGAGGTGAGCAGGAAGAATCAGCTAAGAGGAGGACACAGTGTCAAGATGTATATTGAAATCACCCAATAACTCTACTGAAGTAGCAGATGCACCAACAACATTAAGAACTTCATGCAACTTACTGAAAAACAGTAGAAAACACCATTTAATGTTAAAACCGTTTAAAATCCTGCTAGTACAACCCTAAAAGCGAGATGGATTTTGTTTTCAGTATGACTATCAATATAAAATTTGAGGATCAGAGAGACAATACAAATGACCTTAACATTTATTTAAAATTTGTACTTAATGCATGTATAAACACTAAAACTGTAATGCAGCAATACTGTAAAGTCTCGTGCTGATTTTAATTTAAATTTATATGAAAGGAACTAACTCTAAAAGTGTTTCTGTCCACCCTAATACCTGCTTCAAAACATCTACAAGGTTCTCCATCTTCTGTCCAGCAGCACCTCCTGAATTCTTTCTTTATCTATAAACATTAAGAAAGAAAAATCAATAACTATTTTTTTTTTATTATGGCAATATAAATTATTTATAAAGAATTTGTTGTCTTAATATCAGTGCTGTGGGTTCAAGAATTTCGTTTGGGATAACAGATTAGTGTGCCATTTTGGGAAATGCCTAAGTGGGTCCAACAAAACGTTTATTACTGAAGCATCAACCTTTGTGAAAACTAAAAAGCTGCCACATTAGAGGTTGAGTCTCAGTTAATCTGAGGGTCCAGGGTTCAAATGCCTGTTTGGGAAGTTCTGTGTTGATTTCATTGATAAAGTTGGCTTTGATGTCATAGTCTATAGAAATACCAGAGCTTGGATTCCTGGAAAATTTGTCAACAAAACTGTAAAAGAAAAAGCAAAAACAAAAGCTTAAGATAAACTTGATTTGAAGACAACCTTATAATCTAGAGTCAGACGCGTGACCGCTGCACCACAAGGTCCCGTTAAGCAACGCACTCAACCATGAAACTTTTCAGCTCATTTTCTAACCTGCAATTTAAAAGCTGTATGAGATTCTCAAACGGCAATAAGAGGGCTTGATCCAGTGGTATGAAGTTCATGAAGGAATGGAAGAAGGTAATTGAGAGTCATCTTCACAAGGCAAGATAACCAACAACTCCAAAACACTGCACACTTCAGTTCTATGAAGAGGGTGACAAAGAGACAAACATGGCTGGCAAAACAACCAAAGACTGTTCTAGTAAGAACCAAAGACATAAACATGGGGAGAAAGGGAGCAGATTTCTATCTAGAGCACAGTGACTACTTAACACATGAATATGCACTGTTGATAAAATATATATCATTAATCTGTGTTTCTCATTACAACAACTTTTTTGTTGCCACTAAGTGTAAGTGACAAAAAATAGTAGAAACAGAAGGACATTGGTGGTTCAGTGGTAGAATTCTTGCCTACCACGTGGGAGGCCTAGGTTCAATTGCTGGCCAATGCAACTCTGAAATTTCTTTCAAACCTTGATCTTCTGCTGTGTAAACAGGAACTGTGTGATTAAAAATCCCGTACCAGGAGCATCCAAATATCCAGGAGAGCATCCTCAGGTGGATCAGTAGAAATACAGCAACAGTAAATTAGTTATCTATTGCTAAATATTTCCTGTATTGAAAGTGTACTTACAAATAATGAGCTACTAAAATAAAACAAAAGCCTAGCTCTTAATTCTATGTTAAAATGAGTAAGGATTATGATTATTTACTTCCAAAATGGTTATCTGGCTAGGCAGGGTTTACAGTGCATCATTCATACTGGCTTGGGGTGTAATGTGAACACATGAAGGAGGAAACCCTCTGCAGTGAATAAATTGTTATGTTCTATAAAAGCATCCAACATGGCATCCAGTTGAAGGGATGTGTGTTTGGTCAAGTAGACAATCAGAGTAACATTTTCACCACATCTTTGCTTTCACTTGCTATGCCACACTTTCTACATGAATAATGAACGGATAGACGTTCCATAATGTAATGCTGTTTTAATGACTAGGTAGGTGAGTACAAAACTGGTCAGAAACTTAAAAAGTAAATGTCTGATAACTATTAACTTTAGCTGCAAAAGCCAGGAATTTATAAGATACCTAGCTACCTATCTAGTAGGGTGGAGAGAATGTCAAATGTTCATCAAATTTCATAAGAACCATGCAATTACAGAAAATCAAAAATAGGTTTCACTTAAATGTATTAGACAATGTGGAAAGTATTGTTAAAAAGTTGTACACACGAGTTTTCATATAATGTAGGATTCTTTCCTTAAAATGTAAAAGTAATGGCTTGTGGCCTAAAACTTTAGGAATTTTTGGTCAAATGTATAAGAAAACTGTACTCACTGACTCACATTCCAGACCTGCTTAAAACTACTTAGCACTTAAAACAAATTTTAATAATCTGTATTGTTGTGTTGATTGAGTTAATGTCCTATGAATATGTACATACTTGTACTTCGTCTGTGATGACTTTATAAAATCTACAAAACAATTCTACAGATTACCCTCCCCCACAGAACTCCATTAATGAGGTGTGAAATAGCCCACATGAACGATGGTTTCCCATTACATAGTCTTTAATCACCCTGTTACTTTGTCCTCAGGTGTATTTAAAGACCTCCCTCTGCTCTCCTAGCTGAGTCACAAAGCTGCTGATCTTCAGTTTGCTAAAATGGAATAAATCACACAGCCAGCGCTCTAACAGGAGGTAAGTGTCTGCCAGGTAATTTGGTATTTAAGTGAAGGACACTTTTGGGAAGTACATTTTCTTGTATGTCTGTTGCTGCTCGTATGTTTTTTGTTTACCTATGTTTTGTTTGGGATTTGTGTTCTGATGCTGTTAGTGATTTTAACAGTACAACTAATGAATCAGTAATTTGTAATTTGTATTTATTTCTATAGCACTTTTTACAATGGAGCATTGTCTCAAAGCAGCTTTAGAATATTATATTATCTTAAAAGGCCAATCCCAAATTAAGCAAACATAGGGTAACAGCGAAAAGAAAAAACTACCTAAAAGTTGTGAAAAAAAAGCTTTGGGAAAACTAAGACTCAAAAAGTGACCGATATTTCTTGGGTGGCCTAGATGTTTGTATTAATAGTAGAATTAAGTACATAAGAACAGTTAAATAAAATAATGTAAAATATATGTATATCGGCAAATATTTCGTCCAATACAGGATATTCAAATCTGTACTGTAAAATAGCCATGCTTTATAGAATCAGATTCTTTTTTTTTACTTATGTCAAAGAAACACACTTTATTTACATACAAAATCTTGAAGCTCACACTTTATTTGTTACATCAATATTGTTGCTTAAAATTCATGTAAAAACTATTTAATTTATTTATAATACTTTTTTATAATCTTCCTATCACTGGTTCATTATAAAACAGCAGACATCACATAGTCAACAGGATTCAAATCTGTGTGGGAAGACTCGAAATAATTTTTAGAATCAGAATCTGACTTTATTGCCATCGTCAGTGAACAGGATTCACAGACTAGGAATTAGTTTCGGCAGGTGCACATAAAACAATAAGATAGTAAATACAAAATAAACCTCTAAGTAAAATAAAAATGAAATACGATAAATACTATATAAGGTGCAACAGAGAGCAACAGTGCTACTTAAAATTGTAATTAAAATGCCTTGTTAGAGTTATTGAGGTAGAGCATTTTTGTGACGTGATTATAAACTGTTCATTTTTAGTCCATCACCTTAACAAACATAGCCACGACTATATTTTAAAGAATGCTGGACCATAATAAATTAATGTAATATTTAAATCTAAAATAGTTCTAAAAGGTTATCTAAAAAGTTCAATATCTTGCTGGGAGGTGTTTTATGAAAAGGTCTTGTTTGTTGACATTCACAGCTCCTGGCAGTTCAGAGAATTCCACTACATTTTAGACTATTTTTACTGGTTTCATCAATATGAAGTTTTAAGGTTAAAAAAAGTAGTTATCTAGTTGAAAACTATTTAAATATTACATTCATCATTTCTCCTCTAGTTATCTGTTTTTTAATTTCCAGCCATAACTGAACACAAACATTACACATGATCTCTCTTTATGTAAAAGCAGGATAAGTGTGTAGAATCTACACATATTACTAGATATTAAGATCTGCTACATGAAATTCTTTCATATTAAATGTGGTGCTGTTTCATTTTCAAGCTCTGACCGCAGCTCGGCGCATCTTCTAGAAAGCGTACAATACTGTACTAAATCATTTCAGACTTTGTCAACTCATAACTTACATTAAATCAGTTTCAGTCATCTTTTAGTCTCATCCCTGAAAATGTATGCAAAAGTCTTATAAAAAATAAATAATAAAACACAATATCACTTCTGATAATAAAACCAGCCTATATCTCAAATAAATCACAATAAACTAAAACAGGTAAAACAAATTAGCTTAGCACTTAGCACTGCACCACATTACACTAGCTCATGATATTAAATAAAAATTGATTAATAATAATAGTAATAATAATAAAAGAACAAGAACTAATTGGACCATCTATCTTAACTTGACACAACATCCTTAGTTTATGTGTTAAAAATACTGATGGATATTGCTTATATTTTTTAAGGATTCACTAAGTGTAATAACGGAGCTCTACTTGTATGTCTCACCTTATTGAAAGCACAAAGCACCAGAACTATTAACAACCCCTTACATGACCTCGGTTCATCACCAAATAACGACTCCACCATAAAGAGTTAGAGTGAAGACCTACCTCTTTTATTTCTTATGCTCCATTTATTTAGTTCTCGTACTTTGTTTATTTATTTTTTGTTCATTTGTTTGCATTATACAGTGACCTTTAGGTTGGGAAAAGCACTTTATAAGTATTATTATTATTATTACCAAATGGTGCTAGAGATCACCCTCCCCCACACAGAACTTTGATAATGAGGTGTGAAATAGCCCACATGACTGATACCTGCCCATTACATTGTCTTTAAATCACCCTGT
>JAUZSU010182018.1:0-12515 GCA_034780255.1 Parotocinclus maculicauda | reverse complement strand
TTATTTTTAAATAAAAATGTATTTTTATTTCTTCCTCCTTCCTTGTATTGATTCCACATAGTCCTCGAGAAATTGAAGAGTGCTGAAAAATAAAGATTTAATTTTTTTTTTCTCCCTCCTCAGTAGATTCCTAAGTAGGGACATCCGAGGAACAAGCAATTAAAAAAGTCTGGCCTAAGGGACTGCACTGGGTTGTGACGCACTCCTCCCATATCCAGTATTAAACATTTCTGTGACTCTCTTCTAGACGCTCTTCTGACCATTTGGGCCACACAGTAGTGGATGAGACAATGAGTCTTTTGTGAAAATACCCTATCGCTTGTTGATGGTTTGTCCCTTCTTGGATCACTGTCGCTACAACCTAATCATTTCTCGATCCTGACCCCAGGCTCCACCTCTGTGGAGTTTGCTTGTTGGGGTTTACTTCAGGTACTTCAGGTGCTTCATCCCACATTCCAGATACATTTATTCATTGATATTTCCAAAGTTCCCTTAGTGTATAAGTATGTGTATGAGTTTGAGACCCCATATCTTCCTGTGACCCTGAACAGATAAAAGAAGGACAAACAAACACGATTATGTAGTAGTGAGCATTCAGAGGATATCGGAAATCATTTGGGGCACCTTGCACCCTACCATTTCTCTATCAAGTCATACTGTGCAATCTTAAATGGCCAGTGGCTTTCCTATGGCACGCCCTTTCCACTGACACATACGTTTTCTTCTGGTTCTCTAGGTTCCTCCCACATTCCAAAGACATACGTCTCTCTGGTGTCCAAGTGTGACTGAGTGTGTTTACGTGTCCTGTGAGTTGATTCCCACCTGGCACTCTGTGTTGCTGGTTCGGCTCCGGCTCCGGATCTCAGACACGCTAAATTTGATTAGGCGGGCATGAAAATAAACAGTTTTATAATATCATGGAAAAACTGAAAACTAACCATCATCTCCTCTTGGATCTTCACGTTCAGTCAGAAGGCATACTTGCTCCTCAATTTCAGAAATGATCTAAGAAAATCAGTATGAAATAGATAGATAGATTTAAAGCAATAATGCTCCTCCCCTTTCTTTTTTCTTTCACTTCCTAGACCACTAGACTACCAACAGACTACACAATCTAACTTACCCTGTCCTTTAGCTTCACAGGATCCTCATCAACACCCGAGCCAAGCTCATTCAGAAGATCCTCATAACCCTTTGGATGGGGAAGATCATTCCTTACAGTGTCTACACAGAATGGATAGTGCAATTAAATAATGATAATGTACTTAATATTATAGTATTTATATATATACACATTTACAGGCAGATTTTCTGACATTTTCCCTTAGAAATTAGAATCTTGCTATAATAACTATTACATAATATTACATTTATTTCCTGTCTATGGATTAGATCGGGTCTCACCTAGCTCCTCAAGATCTTCAATAATGAGCTGCTCAAAACTGTTCACTCTGTGGTGTGAAGCTTCAAAATACCTCAGCACTGAATCAGGGAGGCTGTCTGCTGGCTGTGATTTGAAAAGCATAACATAACATAACATAACATAACATAACATTCTAATGCAAATGCTTGGGTGTCAAAACATTTGTGACACATTGTGATACTTTTCTGTATGTGGGACTGTGGTGGCCTAGTGGTTAAGGTACTGGACTATGGACCAGAACGTCCAGGGTTCAAATCCCACCTCTGCCACAGTTGGGTCCCTGAGCAAGGCCATTAACCCACAATTGCTTGGATTGTAAGACTGGATTAATTGCAAAACGCTCTGGATAAGGGCGTCTGTTAAATGAGATCAATGTAAATGTAAATGTATGCGAACAGTTTTTAACATGACGACTAACCATAATGATGGCAGGGAACAAACCTAAATATGACATCCACTCATCAGCCAGTCCCATGCAGCCATGTAAACTTGGACAGGACAACCTGCTGAAGCTCAAGCTGATTTATTTATTAGGGAATATGATCCAAAATTAAAGCTTTGCATTTGAACCTTTGCATTCAGTATCAAGTGTGCCCCCTTATGCATCAATAACTGAAACTAAATGTTTCCAGTAATTTTTAGTCAGCCCTTTACAGTACCATGGAGATATTTTTTTTCATACATTCAGAACAGCTTTAACTGTGAGATGTTTTGGCACATTACTGATTTTTACTGGATCATGGTCAAGGCTTTGGCTTGCCCATTCCAAATCATCAACTTTATACTTCTTTAACCATTTTTGGCAGAACAAATTGTGTGCTTAGGGTAATTCTCTTGCTGCATGTTCCGTATTCTCCTGATATTCAGTTCATAGGCAGATATCCTGACATTTTCCTTTAGAATTTAGAATCCTGCTATAATTCAAAATTCATTATTACATAAATGATGGAAAGCAGTCCTGGTCCAGAAGCCGCAAAGAACAGATACTACTTACTAAAGACATTATACTTTTCATTGCAGTAAAAAAGTTCCATATCGCTGTCATCCAACCACAATTTTTTTCCAGTAACCTTGAATTGCCCATGTGTCACATGAAGGACTGCAATATAATTTTGGGGAGCAATGACACCGTTGTTGTTCTGTATTCTCCTGATGGGAGACGAATGAACATCTATATTAGCCAATGTAAAAGAAAACCCGCTTCTTAGAAGTCAAACTTGGTACCTTTAAAACCTTGGAGACTTTTAAAGCTTTGATCTTAACTGATCAACTTAGTAATAACAGCCTTGTCTCAGTTTGTACACAGTCTGTCTGACGTTTAGATGGAATCCAAGCTAAAAGTGGTTTTGTCACCTTTAACAGTTTGAATTTTAGAAAGCTCCTTTGTTTGTCCCACTTTCACTCACACCTCATTGTCTTCTCATTAATTGAAAACAATTTCAATTCAATTCACCTTCAAAATGACCTGTTAATAGTTCCTAGTACTCCTAGTAGTTCACATATTCTCCAGTCACAGATATGTAATGTTGGATAATTCTCCTTAATAAATAAACGGCCAGGTACAATATGCAGTGGCAAAACTACTTGATTAGATACGTCAGTGTTTTGTTACTAACATCCATAACAAATTCTTCACAATGCAATACAGTCCTACAAACATTTGCACAGTGGCGTAAAATATCAGTAAAACATAAACAAATATGGCCAGAAATGCCCAAAAGGCTGGACATATAATGATGGTCCCAACTGTAGCAACTCGATAGCTATCAGAAGCTAGAAAGCCACACTAGACGTAAATGACTTAAACGTAAAATACAGCATACCATTCAGTATAATCCCAGACCTAGCACCAAGGCCAAAAGTATTAACACACCTTTTCAATAGATGCGCAGGAATCGTCCTCAAAATCTGTGTTATCATCAGAGGCCAGGTCCGACAGGGTTTCACTTAGGTTCTCCAGCTCATCCTCAATAGCTTGATCAATGTCATGTACATCCATAATAGTCAGACTGCATTTAAAGGCATCTGGTTCATAAGACCACTGTTGAGGGCCATGTAACGTGCAATAGACCAGACAGACAGACAGTCAGACATGGATCAGACCTTAAATATGGCCTACAATATAGGTCAGACCATCACACAAGTCCTAAGAGTCGTACCAAAGGGTAAAGTGATTAAATTAAACAAATCAGACACAATATCTGTGAACATCAAAAGTATACTGTTTCCAAAAATGTATTTAAAATATAACTTTAGTGAGCAGTGTATTATGACCAGGAAACGGTTCACATGAATAACTATTTTAAAAAAAAACTACTTGGGTATGTTTTTTTCCATAAAGCAGGACACCTTTACAATTCACACCTTCAATCTCAGAGTGTGTTTGTTAATTATTATGAGTTGGATTAAGAACAGACCGTGTTTTATGGGTATTCATTCAGAATCACCAATAAATGACAGGGTTCATATACTTTCTCTTATAGATGATTTATTTACTTAGGCTCTCCTCATTACTAAATATTCTACGCAATAACATGTATTCTAACGCACCTTAGATGGACCCTTAATTTAGATCAAGCCTATGAACCTACCTTTACAAAAACGATAAGCGTGGAGACTAGGGCTGCGTTTCAATTACCCACATTAGTGCGCTATAGGTAGCATATCTCGTGATGGCTTAGTCACCAAAACAAGTGCACTAAATGTCTAACATAAAGGCGTTTGGTATTCAGCCTGAAGACGCCTAAACACACCGAACTAACTAGTGAAGGTTTATGTAACCCATAAATAAAACAAAATACCTCCTGTTGGATTAATCCGCAGATAAAATAACATATAAGTTAAAAACAAATTTAAAGTTGATTTGATAAATAACTCATAATGGCGAGCTGGGAACGTTAGCAGTCGCGTCTCTGCTGGTTGCTATAGGAACTAGTTGAATGGAGCGCTGTAAGGGACAAATTAAGTGGTGAACGGCGATAACGGCGAAAACTGCACAAGCAACAAAGTAATGAATACAAGAAAGTTCGCAATTCCGATTGATTTGATCATAACTGTTATTATTTGTGTAGCTTCATATACAGTTTAAAAATGGTTTGAATACAGCAATTGCAGTGTAAACGCAAACAAACAAAATTGTGTAAAATTGTTTATACACTGACACAGACATCCCAAGTTGCAAGAATTAATTTCAGGGAGCCTGAAATATATATATATATATATATATATATAGTCTAAAGACATGTGTGTTGGTTAATTGTCTCTTAAGTGGCCCTTAGCGCATGTGTGCCCTATGATGGATTGGGGCCCTGTCTAGGGTTATTTCTGCCCTTGCCCCCGGAGTTGCCGGGTGGGCACCGGCTGGCCCGCGACCCCGTGTGTATTATGGGGAAGATAATAGATGGACTCCTTAAGTCGGTACAAATCTGATTATTCATGCTACCCCAACATGATTTTACTATATTCCAAAGAGGAATCTGTAATCTGATGGGTGACTGCTTATGCTGGCATTGACCAGGCTGGATGCCAGTTCATCACAGTGCCAGAGGTTGATCCCAATGTCCAGCCTTCCCTCCATTAGACAGAGTGAACTTCTACTTCTACTTCTTTGTGCCTGCAGAGGTTGTACTAGCTAAGCTACAGTACATCTATGATAAAAATGTTTAAACTTCTACTAGACTATAGATTTAAGAATTTTCTGAAGGGTTATTGTTATTATATCAATTTAAATTGTCCTTAAGTGCAGCTGTGTTACAGAAATATATCAGGAAACCACTACGGGAAACAAAAGAAAGTGTGGTGACATACGTGAAACACATAAATGAGATGTAACCAGCAGAACATGTTTCATCAGAAAACAGTTGCATCAGACACTTTACATGCAATTTGTCAGATGTGTAAAAGGAAACCAGACTAATACTAAAAACAGACTGTGGTTTTGACACATCTTAGAGAGATTTCCCCAATATGGACAGTTAATCTCATTTAAAAAGAACCAACATTAGAAAGCAAGTTACTATAACCTTACCTTGCTTGACTTTGTACATTTAATCATTGTGTAGTCTTAACAAACTTAATCAATCAAAAATATTTTAAAAACATGCAAACAAAGACCCGTACTCCAAACTTCTCATTCAACAGATTAAACATTATATTCAGTTTATTCATGGACATCACAGGAAAAGCTTCGGGGTGAGCTAAACCAAAAATAGCCAGAATAACAAAAAATTGTCCTCCCATTTGACCACTATTTTTCCTAGTACCATGAAGGAAAAGAAAAGAATGCACTATATTTCTGACCTACCTCCTTTTCAAATAAACAGAAGAAAAATAGAGAAAAGGCCTAAACTTTCCACATCATGGCATTACCAGTATGATTTGGTTGTTTACTTGGTTTATTTAATGTCAATATAAGCATCAGTGGCCATTTCAGTGACACTTACAAAGTTATATCAGGACTAGTTTTATATACGCACTCATTTCAATGGCAATGGCAATTTAGAGTAATCAATTAACATTACACACATTGGAAGGAAACCGGAGTACCCAGAGTAAACACACGCAGACACAGGGAGGACATGCGAACTACACACAGAAAGAACCCAGGCCGCTTCACCCTGGGATTGAACCTGAGATGTAACCAGCAGCACATGTTTCATCAGAAAACAGTTGCATTAGACACTTTACATACAATTTGTCAGATGTGTAAAAGGAAACTAGACTAATACTAAAAACAGACTGTGGTTTTCACATCGTAGAGAGATTTCCCCAATATGGACAGTTAATCTCATTTCCAAGAACCAACATTAGAAAGCAAGTTACGATAACCTTACCTTGCTTGACTTTGTAAATGTCATCATTGCGTAGTCTTAACAAACGTAATCAATAAAAAATGTTTTACCCAGAGTAAACCCACGCAAACACGGGAAGGACATGCGGACAACACACAGAAAGCACCCAAGCCACTCCACCCTGGGACTGAACCCCGGACCTTCTTGCTGTGAGTCGGCGGTGCTACCCACCATGCCGCCCGCATTTCAAGGGACTGTGGTGGCCTAGTGGTTAAGGTAGTAGACTATGGACCAGTAAAGTTCCAAAGGTCCAGGGATTAAATCCCACCTCTGCCACAATTGCTTGGATTGTAAGACTGTATTAATTGTAAGTCGCTCTTGTAAGTATGCAAATGTACGTATGAACAATCTATGTATCTCCACTTGTTCTCATTACAACACACCTGCCATAATTATATTGCTCACAAATATTAGGGGATATTTCAAAATGAAACATCTCCTAATGAAATATCCTCTAATTATTGTGAGAACTTTATTTTATTTACTGTAGTAACTTACAGGTTTTTTTAATAGTAGTAGTGTTATTATTATCATTAATAAAACTGCACTGGTGTACACTTCTTTTGAATAGGCAGTAGCAGAAATGAGTGAGAGTACATTAGGATTTAAAAAGTAGTTCTGAATGCATTCTAATGACGGGAAACAATACCAGTCAGACACTGACACATTCTTACATACTGTACAATGAGTGTTAGGCACTGGTCTATTGCACAGCAGAGAGAAACCTTTATCACTAGCAACATTTTATATAGCCTCTGACTGCATAAAGAAGGCTTTCAAGAAATGGAAATGTTGTCTGAAACTGTTTATTTTGTATCTAATTGTTTTTATTTTGTCTGTGAACTTAAGACATAAGTGGGGTCACAGGATAAAAATATCCAACCCAGGCAAAAAAAATTAAATCAGTAGCACACAAGCACCCCAGTGTGTGTGTGTGTGTGTGTGTGTGTGGTCTGCAAGCGACTTTATACCTGCCGTGTCAAACATTACAAAGATCTTTGTAATATTTGACACAGTAATGCACAACTTTTATCTAAATATGTAAAAAGATAATGTTTTACATTTACGGCATTTAGCGACATACAACTGATATAATCTTACAATCCAAGCAGTTGCAGGTTAGGGGTCTTGCTCAAGGACCCAACTGTGGCAGCTTGAACCTTCTCGGGTACCTTAACCGCTACGCTACCACAGTCCAAAGCAATTTTGACTAGCACATTTTTATATACCTTTTATGTCATTTAGCAGACACAACCAGTTGTGGGTTAAGGACCTAACTGTGGCGGATGTGGGATTTGAACCCCTGGACCTTCTGGTTTATAGTCCAGTACCTTAACCACTTGGCCACCACAGTCCCAGTTTCACATATCCTAATGTTGATTTGCATGTCTTTGGACTGGGGTGGGGGGGTTCTGTTACTGGCCTGAAGGCAGTATCTGATAATAATTTTGGGTTGAATTTTCACTCAAACATCAGGCTTCACCACTTTGCACCTGTACAATTATGTGATACATCTGATCGCATCGAGGAAAGCCACAATTAATAAAACCCTTCACTTGTTGAAGTTGTCAGGCAGATTTTGGTGTGGTTGCCAGTACCTTTGTGCAGGATCCATAGCGTGTTCACCTCACAGTTCCAAAATCCTCACTTTGATCCTGATCCCGAATGTCACTTGTGTGAAGTTTGCATGTCCTTCCATATGTGTTACCCTGGGTGCTCCGGTTTCCTACAACATTTCAGAGATATGCATTGGCTTAATTGTTCCCTGACTAAATTGTTAACATTTTTTTACACAAACATCATTGCTAAGTGATGTTTTAAAGATTAAAGAGTTCAAAATGAGGTCTGAATGTAGATATGTTAATACATATGTTACACTGATTAGTTATTTGGTAGTAAAACAATAAATAAGGTCACTGAAGAAAGGAGATTCACTGTAAGAAACTGGTAATTAATTGTTGAGCAAAAAGAAGAAGGAAAACCACCAACAAAAAGAGGAAGCATTTTGGTTAGAAATAGCAAGTCTGTTCGCATCTATTTTGTATGTATCAGCCATGGGCAGTGACATTATGGGGCCACTGTGGGACTGTTGTGGCTTAGTGGTTAAGCTACTGGACTGTGGACCAGTTGTAAGTGGTTTTGGGTAAGGACATCTGCTTAATGCTTTAATAAAGTGGTTATACATTTCAACAAAACAGAAAGAAAGAAAATAATGAAACATTGGATTTATGAAATCACCATTTAGATAAGATTATTTTTTTTAATCCACATTCCATAAATGTTTTGCCCAGTTGGTTTACACTTTCATTCCTGTATATTCCTTCAGGACTGAACTCTGAACTGTGTAGATCCCATGACTGAGATGAACCTTGTGATACTTGAAAACATTCCAGAATAAAGAGAGCTTAAAGACCACATGAATTCATCCTCATTGTTAACAACCGCTGCTGCCCAGTGCTTAATCCCCACATTAATTCCATTATCTTTTTTCCCTAAAACATGAAAGATTATGGTATGAGAAGACCAAGACTTTGAGGGAAATAGAACGAGATACCCAATGGCTTAAGTGTAAATAGTCTTAATAGTGAGGGTAATAATTGAGCCAGGTTGGGAGGGGGTAACCATTGGACCCTCAGGCTGTCAGAACACATTAATGTACAGGGCATTAGAAAGTCTTCTGAGACCTGTTTAATACTGGTTATCAGCCTTTTTTTATATATTCTTTCTACAATGCTTATTTGTAGTGATGGTGTGTTAGCCCAACATTGCAATAACCCTGGTAAAACATCACACAGAAACAGATGCTCAGCCTCCAAGGATGGGACGCTGGATAGGGGGATAAACCGCTGGCACTGCATAGTGATTCCTTATGAGCTCCACAATGGACTCTGTCCCATCCAGGGTACATGTCCATCTGACCCCATCATCAGACCCCTCTGTAACCCTGAGCAGGATAAGCAGGGTTAAAACAGGAAAAGAAAGAAAGAAAGCAACAAATGTTTGATTTAAAATAAAATAATATTTAAAACATGAACTAATATCACCAATTGGTATGCAATTTATATCTACTACTATGTATTTAATACATATTTGGATTTTAAAAATCCATAGCTTTAAATAACATACATTAAGAAAACATATGGATTTATACCATAAATACCATTCACTTATGTTTATTAAGACAATCGTCAATGTCAAATTTTTCAATTTTTTTTCCCAGAACCTATTCGATAATTAAATATTTAATGGTCTTAGGCAAAAGTGCCCTATGGATTGTCTACCCCAGGTTCAAACCCAGGTTTCCGTAATTCTTTGTGGCATATATTCAACACGATGCTGGAAACATTTCTCAGAGGTTTTGGTCCATACTGACATAGTAAACTGCCCACAACATTTATGGGATCTTTCATTATGGGATATTTCATTTTGAAATATCCCCTAATATTTGTGAGCATTATTGCATCACATAGTTGCTGCACATTTGTTGGCATGCATATCTGTGGTTCCACCACATCCAAAAGGTGCCCTATCAGATTGAGATCTGGTGAGCATGGAGGCCATATGAGGACAGTGAGTTTTTTCAATTTTCTACTGTCCAATTATAGCCTCAGTTGCCCTGTTCTTAGCTGGCAGGAGTGGCACCTGGTGTGGCCTACTGCTGCAGTAAGCCAGCTCAAGCACCAACAAGGTATTTTGACCAAAGAAGTGTGTGTGCCACGCGATGGATTGGCGCCCTGTCTGTCACGTCACATTATTAACCAAAATGCAAAAATTAATTTTCTTTTATTTTACTGTACTACTGAGAACTTCAAGTCTGTTTCTGTAGTCGTCCTGAATCTCTCGAGAACTGATTTTCCTAGAAAGAATACCCTGACAGTGATGGGGCATGGACAGGATCAGATTGTCCAGCAGTTCTTGTGGGATCCTCTTTATATTCATTTTAAAATCTAAGCAGTGTATAATAATAACACCCACAGCAATATAACAAACAACAGATTAGAAGTGATCATAAAATCCTGGTCATGTGTTCATATGAGTAACGTATTTTGACACACAATAAGAACATAAAAAAAAACAAGCCAAACACAAACACTGGTAAGAGGACAACCTGTGACAGCAGAGGAGTATCAGATTACCAAAACCAGGGTCAAGTGAAAGCATTAACTATTTAGCATGTTAGCAATGCAGGCGGCCAAATGTGACTCACCCTGTGTTTTCATCGTTACATGCGTCACAGAAAATCCCAAACTACTGCACATACAAGCGTATGACACCAGAAGACAGGTAGCATGTGTGTCACACATCTGGCATGTAACAAAGAATGTGCATTTGTTTAAGAACGTAAATATACATTTACTGTACACTATTAGCCACACCTTCCTAGAATTTGGTGCTGAATTTAAATACAATAAAAACAACAACAACAACAATGGTCCTGTTCAATAAACCAGTTGATGATTTGGGCTTTTGTGACATAGAACGTTATAGTGCTAGAAGTGGAAATAAGTAGATGGTACACTCTGGTCATAAAGGGCTGCACATGGTCAGCAACAATACCCAGGTAGGCTGTGGTGTTTAAACGGTTGGTAATAATGGACCCAAATTGTGTATATATTTATACAGTGCCCTCCATTATTATTGGCACCCCTGGTTAAGATGTGTTCTTTAGCTTCTAATAAATTGAGTTTTTTTCTAAATAATATAGGACCACGATGGAAAAAAAGAGTAAAATCCAACCTTTACCTCAAGTAAATTTATTCAGTAGGAAAAAAATCCCACATTAAGAAATAATTGTTTAACATCAAATCATGTGTGCCACAATTATTAGCGCTCCTGATGTTAATACTTCCCTTGAGTTGAAGGTTACATTTTTCTACAATTTTCAGTGTGAGAGTATGTTTCCGCAATGAAAACTGACTTTACTTTAAGGCTTTTTACATATCTTAACCAGGGGTGCCAACGATTATGGAGGGCACTGTATATATGGATATATATATATCATAAGGATATATGTTATACTGTGTGTGTGAGTATATATATCTTTATGATCAGGTTTAAACAAAGAAAGTAAACTAATGACCATTTTAAAAATATTTGTACAAGTAACACTGATCTCTGTTCTGGTATATAATTTACCACCATTTACTTAAGTGATGAATCATCATCATCATCACCATTTGGAAGAGACTCTCCTGTTTCAGCTTGACAAGGTTCCGCTAAACAATGTAAGATCCAGGACAAAATGGTTTGCCAGTGTTTACTGGCTGGCACAGGAACCCAACCCCTACCTCATACATCCTGCTTAACAACCACCTCCATTTAATTAAATACTGTTTCTGAATTAGAATCCAAACAATTAAATATTGTTGCTGTTTCCGGTACACAGAAAAAAATATACTGTGGGATTTTATAGTAAAGCTGTAAATTTCTTGGCAGTTTTCATGTAAACTTTGACAGTTTGACCATAAAATTCACAGTTCTACTATGGATTTTGATGGTAATTTGGCCACTTTATGGTTCTAGTGTAATACCCACTTTTCCTGGGTAGGCACATACCCTTGGCCATGTATACTGCTCACAAAATAAGGGAATCCTTCAAAAAGAAATCTCCCATAATAAAATATCCCGTAATTTTTGTGAGCAGTGTAGTTTGAGGGTTTTAAACTTTTAATCAGGTTCTGAAGCTCTTTCATGCCATTTCATCCATAATCTGATGAGTCATATTTGATGAAAGTCTTACATCTGGATGTGTTTGCGTTAGTTAACCATGGTTGTGGATTCAAAATGGGGCAGACTGCCCGCGCATGAAAGTCTAGACCTACTAATTATGCTGTGGTCATGTAAAGAAATGTGAGATCATTTTTCTGGACTGGATCCATCTACTGGCATAATGTCTCCACCCTTGTGACTTTAGCAAAGTGTTAGCTCAAAATGTCAGTGTTATAGAAGATGATGAGCAGTTTGTAAACAGCAGAATGAGGTCTGATTCTTTCCATAAGAACATTCCTAAATAATGGACAGTTCTCAATTGCAAAGATGAATTCCAGCAATCATAATAAAACATCATCCAAAGACATGTGTGATTGTATTATTTAACGTCACCATTTCAGCGACACACACAAGGTTACATCAAGACTAGTCTCGTATATATAATGGGTAATGCCGCTTATTCTGACCAAATCCTAAAGTACAGAAACAAATCCTATTATATACGTGTAATGTTATTCGCTTATTTGGACCAA
>JAUZSU010182007.1:0-12516 GCA_034780255.1 Parotocinclus maculicauda | reverse complement strand
TCGGCGCCATTTTGCAATAACGTCAGGATTTTCCAGATACTTATCAGGAGAGAATCTAAAATTCTCTGTCTCTGATCTGAGGACAACATGAGCGCTGTGAAGGGTGAGATGATCAATTTAATCAGTTTTATTAAATAAGAGTTTATAAAATGGCAGAAAAAAGGCGCTGCAGCTGCGGTTTTCTGTTTTTGTTTCTATTTTTATACCACATGCTTATTCAAATTTCCTTCATTCTGTATCTTCACGTGATGTTTTGTACAGATTTAACTTGGTGTTTGATCATTCTGATAATCGGATCAGGCATCTTAAAGGCTTCAGGTGAGAAAAATAAAGCTTTTTTTTAAATAATTAGTGGACAGAAATGTAATCGAACGTTTGTAAATGTAAAGCGAGAGATCTAGAACACGCCTACGGTCTCGTGCGGATTCTGAGAGTTCTTGCATGATCATAACAAACAATCTGTTTTAATAGATTCACTATGTAAACATATAATCTGCATATAAATGGCTGGAACTTCCTGTACGTCTGTTAAAGGGAAATGAAGGCTTAGCGCATCGTATTAGATTTAGTGCTGTTAATATTTTATTAGTGCACTGGCAGATAATAAAAAACAGTTAAAAATCTTATTGATGTGTGTTTTATTTTATTTTTGTAATGAATTGGAACAGTTTTGGTATGAATCCACACAAACTTTACAGACACAGCAGCTGTAGATCAGCTTAAAAAGAAAGAATCCAAACACCCAGTAAATCTAGAGCTAGATGTTATAAAATGATTTAAATCTAATAACTTATCATCAGTGTGTGTGGTTAACCGGCTCTCCCTCTTTCTCAGCTTCCTTTTTAGTAAAGTGTACTGAAGGCGTGGTCACGGTCAGGCCAGGTTCCTCTGTAGTTCTTCCATGTTGGCTAAGCCCTCCACTGAATGCTGAAAATTTGGAGATTCGCTGGTATCGTCCAAACAAGTTCACGATACCAGCTCTGTTTTATGAGAAAGGTGAAATCAAGACGAACCTTGAGGATGAGATGTACAGAACCCGCAGCGCTCTGGCTGGTAGAAATGCCCAGTCCAACGGGCTGAAACAGGGAGACGTCTCCTTAAGGCTGGACAACATCACCTTTCTGGATACTGGGATTTTTCACTGCTATGTGAGTGGAGATAGTGATCACCAGACCAGCACCGTGACTCTTAATGTAACTGGTGAGTGGATTTTACTTTGTAGTTATTCAAATATCAAAACAGTTCAAATCCTTGCAATATGTGGACATGCTGGTCGGTAGACAGACGAGGACATGAAGGTAACCAAGCATGTAGGAACAGGAAGTTGTGTAGGAATGTGTACAGGTGGGTAGACACTTTTATATTATGTTTCTGAAGAAGGTGAATTTATTAAGTGTACAGGAGCTTGACTTATAGTTACACCCCCTGGTGTTAAAAAATGCAACTGCATCAGAGGTCATCATCGTATATCTCCACGAAACCCATCGTGATATTTTGGGATTATTATCATTAAAATGTTAAAATGTTTTCGCTTTTTTTTCTCTCAGCTGTAGGTTCTCCTCCTCTCCTCTCCCTGCAGCCTCATCAGGACTCAGTGAACGTTTCATGTTCGTCATGTGGTTGGTTTCCTAAACCCCACCTCCTATGGGAACCTGTGAGTGACAGCAGAGCTGTTCCTCTTCATCCACAGTCGCTGATCTACAGGAATGAATCAGATGGACTTTTCTGTGTGGACAGCTACATCCTGGTGTCCTCCTCCCTCTCAAACCTGATCTCCTGCTCCATCACTCTGTCCAAGGAAGAGAAGAGAGAAGTGAGCGTGGACGTTCGAGCTCTCACCCAACTGCCAGGTTGGATTATAATCCAAAAATCAAGAGCTAAAAATAAAGTATAAGCACCGAAGATTTAAGAAAGTATTTTATGTTTGTAATTTTTACTGCTCACAAAAATGACGGAATTTTTCCAAATGAATACAAATAGGTTCCCGATCTGATCCTGTCCATGCTTCATCACTCTTGGGTGACCATACACCCTACTGAACAGTCAATGTGGGGGCACCCTGGTCCAGTTTGACTTTACCTCATGAATATATTACTTATTACTCAATCACCATAATAGAGTTTGAATCTCATTTGCATAATCAAACTACTTTCTTTAACTTTTCGTTTGCTTTTATGATTATCTTTTTTAATGAAATAAAATCAAATACTTCTTCTTTAATCGTTTCATATTTATTTTGGAATATCCCCTCATTTTTGTGGGCAGTTTTACATCGTGTTTATTAATAGTAAACATTATAAATCCCATTTTACTTTTAGTTTCTAATGAAAGACTGTGGAAGATCCTTTTCATCCTTACATTATTAAGCACACTGGCCATGATCGGCGTCAGCGTCTGTTTCTACAGGAAATATAAAGCAGGTTTGTGTTTGTATGTGTGTATATATATATATATATATAATATATAATGCAACATTATGATTTGACTTTAATTATAATTTATGTTTCTGTGCTGCAGGATACATGAAGACTAAGACAGGTCAGGTTTACTGTATTAATCTTTTTTAAATGTTATTGTCTGATTTGTATGTTAATAAAGAATAAAAGTCTGATCTGCTTCTCATTCCCAGACGAAGAGGCTCTGGAAGGTAAGGTTATAAACAGAACATGATTTATCCAATATTAACAAGGAAAATCTTATTTATTTAAAACTTTTTTTTTCCAAAAGAAAACCTGACACCACTTGTAGAAGAAACAGGTATGATTTCATTTTCTCTATATTTATATTATTATGTGTTAAAAATGCATTAATACAGTACTGATACTGCTTTAGACTGATATTTGTTTACTAAACCTAAAATATCACTGCTCGGTTTAATAACGTACTAACATAACAGCGTGTAAATCCTGTTTCTTAATAAAAAATGCTCAAGAAAAGTCATGTTTGTACTATGTAGTATTCACTGTTGTTTTTTAGGTTTTTTAATTAATTATAAAGCAAAAAGTAAATGCTTTCTGCTAAAGTTTATATTACACACTTATGACTGTTAAGTTATTTTAAAGATTAAATTGATTGTGATTAGTCATGATTTAATATGTTTACTGTTTGACAAAGCTTTTTCCAAACCTGGTTATAACAAATTGTACTATATTGATGTTGAAACCTCTTTGGAAAATACTAATTACCTTTAGGCAACTTTTTAAATTTCTGTTAATGTACTTTTTATTTCAGTTTCAGTTTATTTCAGTAAGGTCAAGATGGAGGATTTGAGAAAAAAAGCAGGTATGTTTTACATCATTTAAAAATATTATGTATGAGTATAAAAGTGTCCCTTTTTATAGGTTGAACTGATGTGTGTGTGTGTGTGTGTGTGTGTGTGTGTGTGTGTGTGTGTGTGTGTGTGTTATTTTTACAGTGAATATCACACTGGATAAAACAAAGGCTCATCCAGATCTAATGATTAATCCTGATTGTGACTGTGTAAGAGATGCTAAAGAGGCTGCTAATAAATATACAGGTTTTCCTTATGAACTCTGTGTATTCGGGACACAAAGCTTCAGTTGTAACGACAGTGTTTACTGGGAAGTTGGACTAAATTCACCTAATATAACAACCAAACAAATGTGGCTGATAGGAGTCGCCAATGCTTCATACTCTGTAAGTAATAATCCTGATCATTTTACACCTTCAGAAGGTGTTTGGTTTCTACACTCTGATCTACAAGGCATCCACATTAACAACACGTCCCAGATCTGGCTGAACACTTGGCCTGAGAGCATCGGAGTTCTGTTAGATTACAAAAATGCCGAGCTCTGTTTTTATGATGCTACGAAGGCGGTGCATCTGTGTACCATAAAAGCAGATTTTACAGAGAACGTCGTGCCGTTGTTTAACCCAGGTATAGGTGATGATGCCCCGCTCCGAATTCTCAACCCACAGAACAATCCTCAAATTAATCCTGTAGTGAACTCTTAACGCTCAAGATAATGACATAAAGTAACAGTAACAGTATTAATGAAGTATTATTCACTGTATTAATGAAGTAAATGGATTTATATCTATACAGTCTTATGTAAAGGTTTGGGTAAAATTACATCTTTATTTTTATTCTCTGCTCCTCATGACATTTTGGTGCTAAATATAATTAGTACATTTTAAAACTGATCGGAGAACTAGTACCTAACATTTAGTACCTTTCCACAGGATCCATATATGCTCTGTTATTTAAATTTGTTCTCTGCAGAGGATGTGATAATTAAATAATTACTTTTGATTAGCTGCCCCCGATTTTACAGCCTACACCTCCTAAATGTATTGTTTATTGGTCCAGCTGAGTCATGGTTCACATACTTTCTCTAGAATGTGTTAAACAGATATCTAGAAGATTCTTGATAATGAACAAAACATAAAACTTGGTTGTAGGAACATAAACTTTTGTCCAAGACTGTAATAGTGTTGGCCTTCAACTGAGCCTTATTTACTTATATGAAGATATGAACCATAATACAGCAGCTTATAACTGTTAGGTAGGTGTGTGTGTGTGTGTGTGTGTGTGTGTGTGTGTGTGTGTGTATTCACAGTGGTACCTCGTCAAATTAGCTTCTCTGCACATTTTGTCTTGGTTCTCATCATTTGCTCGTTACTTGGCAAAAACTTGATATAGTGATTCAGTGATTCACAATATCCCTCGCTCAGTGCACATCTAATTGTGTTTATTTTTTTTTATTTATTTTATTTGTACATATTTTTGAGTCTCCATGGGTCCAAAAAAGGTTAGTAATAAGAGCAAACCAAAAGGAAAACAGAAACAGAATCTTCTTGGCTCCATCCCTAAGTTTACCAATAGAGTAAGTGTTTTACTTTTACTTTTGATTCACTAATTGACATGAGATTTTAGCACTTAATTATAAAATAAGATTAGTGTTAATGATTGGGGCCGACTGTAGGTTAATGTAAGTGTTTTAAACATTTAGATCGTTCTACCAAACCCCCATTAAACTCCTCAGTTATCTGAACATTACTGAACATTCAGATCATAAATCATAAAGCTCCTGTACAAAACAACTCTATTAATGCATAGAAGAACTTCTACAGGGGGGATTTTCTTAGGATCTGGAACCCATCCATCCAATTTAGATAATTATTTAGGTAGAAAAGGTGCTTTGTGTTTTCGATGAGGAGAAGAGAGGTACCACTGTGTATCTTTATTATGTGTATTTACACGTTATGGTTATTAATTAGGATAAAGTGCAGTAAGGAAAAAACTGTTACACATAAACTGATCTATAAATAAGATTAAAGTTATGTGTTTTGTCTACAGAACAAAAGCTTTCTGGCTTTATTAAAAGAAAACAGATCAAAGATCAACGAGCGGCTAATAAACAGATATCGATTTTAATGAACCGTTCACGTTGATCTCATGCTGCCTTTGAAAGCAGAAAGCTCGATTACCTGTAGCAGTGATGCAATATTCAAATCTTTTATAATAATGGAAATATGAGATAAATGTTAGGATTCCCTGTCATTCCTAAACTTCAGTTAATGTGAAAAATGTTTATTTTTAATAAATAAATAATAAATAATGTTTATTATATATAAATGTAACTTTCAGGTGTTATAAAGAGATTCAGATTCGCTGTGTAATGCACCTGCTACAATATATATGTGACAAATAATTTAATCTAATCTAATCTAATCTCTGCTCTCCTCCGATCAGATAAGGCCAGACTTTTTTTATTGCTTGTTTTGCGGATCCGCTGACGATCATATTTAAAGAATACAAAAAATGTTTTTTGGTTTTTTGTTTTTTTTTATATTTCTCGGATCCTCCGCAGCACCAATGGTTGAAATAAAAAAAAACATATAGATATTTTTTAGCTTTTTCCACCCTCCGGTGGAGAGCCAACGCTTTTCTTCTGTTTATTTAATTTTTTCCAGATTCACTTTTATTTTATTTTTAAATAAAAATTTATTTTTATTTCTTCCTCCTTCCTTGTATTGATTTCACATAGTCCTCGAGAAATTGAAAAGTGCTGAAAAAGAGATTTATTTGTATTTTTTTTTCTCCCTCCTCAGTACATTCTTAAGTAGGGACATCTGAGGAACAAGCAATTTAAAAAGTCTGGCCTTATCTATATGTCTCTGTGATAAAATACTTCAACTTTATGACTTACTGTCCCACTGAGGGTGGAACCTGGCGCTCACAATCCATGGTGAGGGACCGTTGGAGGACTGAGACCGAACCCTGGCATAGTACCACTGTCGAGGGTCTGACGTCTCCTGGCTCAGGTCACAGTGCAGCTTACGGACACCTTGGCAGTGTTCACAAACACTCCACTGCTTTTCCCCATATCTGAAACCGAATAATACATAATGATTAGCTTTGATTCTTTTAATCAGCACAATATACTATATTTAAAAACCACATCCAAGATAACTGGCCTTGCATTAGAGCTCAATTCCTCTTAAACTAGTTTCTTGAACAAAACAATGAGTACATTGCAATCAAATGTCCTCCATACTTGCCAGATTCCAATCCAACTGAGCACCTTTGTGATGTGATTGATCGGGAGATTCTTAAATATACTGCTCACAAACTTTCTAAATGAAATATCCCATAATGAAATACCCTCTAATTTTTGTGAGCAGTGTAGATTAATTACTATACTCAAATCCCTGATCTTCAAATCCCATCTCTACAAAGCTACTACTGTTTGTTCCTTGAACAAGACCCTTAACTCACAATTGCTTAGATTATAAGACTTTGACTTTAAAGTCGCTCTAGGTAAGAGAGTGTTTGCTAAATGCTGTAAATGTGACAAATATAGTAATGTTTGTGCCATTTATCAAACTTTTTGCACATACAGAAGAACTTAGTATGAACATAACTGATTAGCCACCCATCAATATGAGCAGTCAGCAGGCAACATAATATAACAGTAAAAACTCACACTTTGTACTCCACATAGTATTGCAGATTGTCTGGTGCGCTGGGATGATGTTTCCAATGCAGGACATTCCTGAAGTTTATAGAGTGAAAGTCCACCTCGGATGGTGTTAGGTCATCCTGATTGGAGAGGTTGCCTTAAAACGAAAAAGGAGAAAGAGTAAACTTATATTCTCGAGAAAAAGCATACTAATGAAGACTCACTTGAATAAAGAGTTGGAAAACCCATTGGAGAGGCTACTGTAACTCACTATCTGCAGAACAGAGGAGCGTTATGTCCCACAGCAGCAGAAGTGTGCTTAGGACACACATGGCTCCAACTGAAATGTGGAGGTATGCTTCACCTCCTCTGCACTTCTTTAATTTGCTTTTATCTCCACCCTTTTACAGTATTTGTTTCCTATTTTGGCTGTGGTTGGTCATGTAGATGGCAAAGCATTGATGACTAATGCAATAAGTGTGAACCTTCTCTAGCGGTCACACTACCAGTAATTCTCATGACAGATAATTCTATCTAAAAAGTAAAAGTTTGAGATGATATAAACAATCATGTGATGCTGCCATTAATCTATACTGCTGACAACATAAATATCCCATAATGAAATATCCACTAATTTTGTAAGCAGTGAATGTAATCTATAAAAATACCATAATGTAGTATGTTTTATTTGTTTGATTTGACTAATTATTTATCTAGCCATTCATTGACCCATTCATTCATCCAGTATTTTTTCCACACATCCATTCATTCATATTTTCCCCTCCATCATTTGAACCACAAAACAAAGTTTACTTTATTTTACTTGTTCATTGATCTACTTTTTTCCACTTATCTTATACTTTGTCTAGGCAATTCATCCAGTCCATTCATCCATTTATCCATCCATCTCATGATCCAACTGAACATTTCTTACATTAAGTATCCTTATATTATTATAGATAAATGTGGATACACTCTCGGAATTCTACCAAATCACCCAGCCAGCCAACCATCTATCCATCCATCCATCCATCTCATGATCCCACTCTGAACATTTATTACATTATGTATCCTTATATTATTATAGATAAATGTGGATACACTCTCAGAATTCTACCAAATCACCCAGCCAGCCAACCATCTATCTATCTATTCATCCATCTATCCATTCATCCATCTCATGATCCCACTTTGAACATTTCTTACATTATGTATCCTTATATTATTATGGATAAATGTGGATATACTCTCAGAATTCTACCAAATCAGCCACCCACATATTCATCCATCCATCCATTCATCCATTCATCAATCTATTCATCTCAACATTCCACTTTGAACATTTCTTACATTGTTTCCTTATTATTATTATTAAATGTGGATAAACTCTCAGAATTCTACCAAATCAGCCACCCACATATTCATCCATTTATCCATTCATCCATCCATTCATTTCAACATTCCACTCTGAACATTTCTTACATTGTTTCCTAATTATTATTGATAAATGTGGATAAACTCTCAGAATTCTACCAAATTAGCCATCCATTCATCCATACATTCAACTCAACAGTCCACTCTGAACATTTCTTATTTTATGTATTCATATATTATTACTGATAAATGTGGATACAATCTCAGAATTAAAAAAATTACTCTTTCCACCCATCTAGCATTTGATCCACCCATTCATATATTGCTGCAATACTTCATTCTATTAATTCCTTTTATTTACTTAATTCCAATCCATTCATCAATAGATCTATCTACTTCGTCCTGTATTTTATAAATTTGTTCTTCCATACATTGGACAGTCCATACATTCTATTTACTTATCCATTTTAAAACCCTTTTTTCCATAAATGTACTTACAATGTGCAGATATGTATTATACATTGTAATTTCCCAGTAGCATCTAAAACTAAAGCTGTCATTCACTTTCTTTCCTGTTGGTAAGAGTAAAATAGTTATTCATTATGCAAATGGGGAATTCTTGAACAATTATATTTTGGGGCTTTAAACTCACTGCTTCCCTTTTTCTTTTTAGCCGATCGCTGTTTAACTGCTCCACTATGGTTTATATACTGCATCATAGCAATACAAAATAAGTGCATGAGAAGCCGCATTTCCTCCCTTCCATTAGTGTGGTCTGGAGTGACTCACTTTACCTATTATGATCCTGTTGACCTTTTCCTTTGTTCCTGGCTGTTTGGTTAAACACACTCTCAATTCACCTTTATGAATTGTCATTTTCACAGTTGCTAAGTAATTCATCAGTAAATAGGATACATTTAATGAACTGATCATGTAATGGTGACACTCAGGAAGTGCATGAGCATCATGAGTTACTAGACGTGTGTTACAATAATATAAACATGTTCTGGGAAGAAATATGTAAAAGTTCATCAAACTGTGCAAAGACAAATGCAACTAATAACAAAATTTAATAAACAGTGGCCTTTATATTGATATTTTCTGCCTTGTTGATGTTAAGTCAGCACAGTTTGTGTTCGTCATCATCTAATTCTTCATCAGTGCTCACAGGCCTTTTTTTGGGTGGTGTACTGTTTTTAGTTCAAAAGTGACACTGAGATGTTTAAAAACTCCAGCAGCACTGCCGTGTCTGATCTACTTATATAGTGCAACACACACTCACACACCAACACTACATCAGGGTCACTGCAGTGCTGAGAATGATCCACCACCCACATTTTACCTGATCTGTGCTGGTCCTGTGGGCTTCTCACTAGGGGACAAACAAAGTATGTAGAGAAACAGGCGGACTACAGTCTGTAATTATAGAACTACAAATTGCAGTGACCACTAAAACTTAAATAACAACTAAACAGAATATAAACTGAAAAAAACAAGGATTACATTTACGGCATTTAGCAGACGCCCTTATCCAGAGCGACTTACACCTGTACAGTCTTACAACCCAAGCAAAGGTGGGATTTGAACCCTGGGCCTTCTGGACCGCTAGGCTACCACAGGATGCCTAAGACTTTTGCATAGTACTGTATATACAAATAGGACATAATACTGCATGAAGCCTGATGTAAAAAAAACGTCCAGTGACCATTGTATTAGATACAAGCAACCGATACTAATACCTGAGTAAAAGTAACAATGCTTTCCTGAAAAAATGTCCTTCCAAGTAAACGTAAGTCAAGAACAAAAACAAACTCATTAAAGGTTTTGAAGTCATTGATTTATTAAGTAATTATTACAATCAGGGGCATTTTCTGAGACTACTTGAGACTACTTGTTATACTGGGGCAGAGCTCTAATATTCTGCTTTCCAGTCAGTCCTAAGGGCACAACTGTGCATAAAGTATAAGAGGGTTAAAAACTAATCAGATACAGTATGTTTTCAATAAAAAAGTGACAGTAAAGTGGGTATTTGCCATGGATAAAAATGGAGAACAAAGCAAAAGCATAGCTGGGTTTTTTTTAATACTATTTGCTGATGTCCATTAATCTATAAGAAATGGAGCCTAGCAATTGAGGTACTGTACTCTGGACCTCATGGTCCAGGGTTCAGATTCTGATTCAGAAAACTTTATTCATCACCCAGGGGCAAATCCCAACTCCGCCAAAGCTGCCACAGTTGGGTTCTTAAGCAAGGCCCATAAGCCACCATTGCTTGGATTGTAAGACTATATCAGTTGTAAGTCACTCTGGATAAGGGCGTTTGCTAAATGCCAGTTTTCCAAAATATATGCCAAAATACATTCACTGATTAGATCTGACCACAGCATTGTAAATCTTATGAGCTTGAACCAGTTACCCATAAGTCAGTGAAAACAGTTATTTGTGTACATATTTTGTAAACAATGTCACACAGTAATGAATAGCCAGTGTTTTCCTTTCAAAATGTAGTGAAGTAAAACTGAAAGTCATAACTCAAAAATGGAAGTATAGTTTAAAAAGTAGATATCAGTTTCAACTGGTGGTTTTTAAATTAGGGGAAGCACACGTATTGTTGTTCCTCTTTTAGCTAGGGGCACAGTGTAAGGACAGAATAGCCTGTTAGCCACATCATCCTACACGGATCCCCTCTGACTCTTTTCTCTTTCCATAGCAGGCTACTTAATTACAGCCTGTTGTGCTCTTCCTATAACACCCCTTTTACCTGTTTATTCTGTGCCTCTACTTTGTGTATCCCCTTGCTTTCTGGCTTCTGCTTTGCAGCCCTGGTTCTCCCTAAACTCTTTGATTGGAGGTCCTGACATGGACCATTCTCTGTGCTGTGTTTCTGAGAATATGAGATGGGTTGCACAGGTTAAACACAGTCTACATTGACTGATCAATTTATTACACACGTTTTCTGTACAAATGTATGATTAGAGACTATAGCTCATGTTTTTTTTTCATGGATTATGTTAGTATCATAGTAATCTTTTTTTCATAACAGCTAGTCTAGTAACACTGCTAACTCATGCCAACCTGTCATTATCCTGCGAATGTTATTGTTGTGCTAAAATTGTTACTCTACTCATCTAGCATCTTGTCACTTTTGACTTTAAGTCATTCTGGTTTGAAAAAGTGGAAATCTAAATAATGTTTTTTAAATATTAAGGTTTCTTTCACTAACTGGAAATGTGCATAATTTATGCAGGATTTAGTGGTTTAGTCCAGAGGTAAAAAACTGTAGTTAATTCAGTGCTATACAATAAAACAGAGGTAACAGAAGATGAGGTCTCTAATGTAGGGCCACTGTTTCTCCTGTGTAGCTTTGTAGATGCAAGTCATTTTAAAATTAATGGTAAATTACGTAGAGAGTTCAACCTAGTAAATTAACGACGGCTGTCAATTAGGATTTGAAACGTTTGTTTTCTAGTTGCCATTTTTTTCATGATAACTTTCCTTGCACCTCTGCTCTGCACCAGTCCAATTCTTCTGTCTCTGATTTACAGTCTTTTTTTGTGAGAGCTTAGTGTTAGGGCTGAATTGTGGAGCTGGCCTGGTATTATTTTTCAGGATGCAATCTTCTATAACAAAAAACCTCTAACAACGCTTTTCTGGAAAACCATTCCATTTCATGCTTCTAGGTTATATACACCAACCAAATAGTATGAGTTTTTGAACAATTTACAGCAGTGAGACCTGCAGGACTTATGCCTTCACAAAAAAGGGAAGGATTTCCCCATGCCACTGCCATGCCATTTTAATTAGTTTTGCTTTGCTGTTGTCAAACATCACATCCATTCATTACGTAGAAGGAACATTAACTTCCCTTCCACTTTACACTGACTGTCCCAGATTCAGAGATGAAAAGGTCACGATGCTGCCTTCAAGTCAGGTGACTGAGCTCTGTACCGGGTTGCTCGAACCGACCTGAAAAAGGGAATAAAAACTGCAAAGGCTGACCATAAAAGGAGCATAGAGTCCCACCTGTCCAGCAACAATGCACGGGAGGTATGGCAGGGCATAAAAAACATCACAAACTTCAAAGGCTTGGATTGTAAGACTGCATTAATTGTAAGTCGCTCTGGATAAGGGCGTCTGCTAAATGCCATAAATGTAAATGTAAATGTAAATGATGTGACAACAGGAGACCTGAGTGCACCACTAGCAGAGGAGCTAA
>JAUZSU010181996.1:0-12516 GCA_034780255.1 Parotocinclus maculicauda | reverse complement strand
AAAACAAGTTCTTACTAAATTCCAGTCAACGTTTGAAGAACTTATCCAGTGTGATCTGACGCGCTTTTGCAGTGGCTGAGTGGCGACTTGTGGCTTCTTTTTTGTAGTAAATGGAAATGTTAGGCAAAGACCTGTAGGTGGCAGTAAAAAGCTGGGGAGAAACTCTGGAGTTTTCGGGTAGTGATGAGTTTCTTTGGTAACCACGGATACTACAAATTTCTTATTCGCGCACTCGTTCTTTGGTCTGATTAAGTGGAATTTTGGTCCAAATAAGCGAATAACATTACACGTATATAATAGGACTTGTTTCGGTACTTAAGGACTTGGTCTAAATAAGCGGCTGGTCCCATTACCTGGTGATCCTATTAACCAGAATCGACTGTAGTTCTTTATTGTTTAGGGTATAGAATAACTAAATAATAAATATGAACAAATGACACGCCCATTTGTTCCAGAGCAACACACTAACAGGTTATAATCCACCACCCACATAATACCCACTCTGTGCTGGTGCTGACCATCGAAGAACTGGGTGATAACAGACTAAGCGTATTCAGAGCAGCAGACGGGTACAGTCTGTAATTGTAGAACTACAAAGTGCACCAATGTAGGAAGGTGGAGTTAATAATACACACACTGAATGTAGAAACAAGGTGGTGCTATGGCTGATCGGTATGCTCTTATAACACCCTAGGCTGCCTAGGTCTTACATACTGCGTTGCCAGTGTCGCCCACATGCCCAAAGGTACCACAGGTATTTGATCTCCTTTTTAGTTGTACCACCAGGTGCTGCATTATAGCTGCATGCTTACTTCTATAAATATTGTTTAGAAATATCTCAATAAATAATACATTATGATAATTAGGAACATTTTATTTACAGATTGGCGGTTCCACAGATTTGTTTACACATCTGTCATGCTGAAAGTTAGGCAAAATGAGACATGTTAAATAGAAATACGCAGATATTTAGACAGTCATTAGCTGTTTGGGCTAGAACGCTTGATTAACTAGAGTGATATAATATTTCCCTATAGGACTAAAAACAGCATTTACAAAACACCAGATGGTCTTTTTGGTGAACATTTGTTAACGAGCTCATGTCAGTTCAACAGAATTGATTGTTTCTAGCAACAACCAGTCATGTAAATGTGTATTTCCAAACATCTGGTCTGGCCTGCTTTTGGATGCACTGCTTGCGTTTATCATTTTGAAATGTGTGCCGATTTATCCTCATTCCCTCGTCCAGTCTAGGAGTACAAAGAGAAGTCCTTTAACAAATATGTCATGTAACATTGTTACTAGTTAGCTTTAGTTAGTAGTTAGTTTTGATTGTGTAATTAAGTGCAATATTTTCTGTAGAATTTAAAAGCTGTATTAATAGTATTGTATAGCAACAGTATACTTATAGACAGTATACTTACCGTGGGCAAATGTGTCACAGATACTTATCTAGCAGCAACAATCTCTCATCAAGAGGTACAATACCCAAAAGTAGACTCTCCGAAGCCTTTTAATAAACAGTGGAAAAAGCGCTTTTACACCCTCTTGTGGCAAAACCCAAACCCATATCAAACCCAAATTCTTTGGCTCAATAAATCATCTGAAATGTGAATATCAAAGTATATGAATTTAGAAATGCTGATCGATCAATTTCTTGTACAAAACCAAATTCATATAAAGGCTGTCCTGTTCCTACTGGCTTATTTATTTCAAATTTATTTCAAATTTATTTCTGTAGAGCTTTTTATAACGGAGCATTATCTCAAAGCAGCTTTACAATCTTATATGATCTTAAAAGGCCAATCCCAAGTTGAGCAAGCCTAGGGCGACAGTGGAAAGGAAAATCCCTGAACATAGAAGGAAGAAACCTTGGGCGGACCAAGAGTAAAAAAGGGACCCGACCTGCTTGGGTGGAACTAGTGTCAAACAATTACATCCGACTTGTGATGCTACTAGACTTTGTCTTTAAGTGCCCCTATAAATGCTTGATGGGACTTCAGGGGGAGTCAGGGGGAACATATCAAAAACGAATAAGTCCTGAGATGTATTTTTTTTAAAAGATTTAATTTTTCATTCAAATTATTATGCTGATTTAATGATTTTTAACAAAAACAATTAATTTCAGGAAAACTATTTTTTAAGTTAGTATGTTCTCTACAACGTTGTTTTTATTTAGAAAACCAACAAAGTGAAAAGGGAACTCCCCGAATAAAGAAGGAAGAAACCTTGGGAGGACAAAGACTCAAAAAGGGACCCGACCTGCTTGGGTGGCCTAGATGTTCATTGAATAATTAAATTGTGGTTCTAAAAACTTATTAATTAAATTAATAAAAAATGAAGTAAATAATGTAATTTCAATCAATAATAAAATTAGTGATCAAATTCCAAACAAATAACAAAACACATTATTTCCTTTTACACACACAGAATTGTCATTAAACACGCCAACTTTTAAATGTTTTACACTTTTTAATTTCTATTTCACATACTCTTTGAAGTATGAAAGGCTTACCCTTTTCATTGTTTGTGTGCAATATGGATAAAGTGTACAGGAATTCCTTATTTTAAAATTCCTGCCTAGAAATATCACACACTGGCTCTTATTTGCAGCTATTTATTATAATTCAGGGATAACGCTTAATTAAATTTAAATAATTATAGGTTTAGTTCCACCCAAGCATTGAGTTTTGGTCCTCCCAAGGTTTCTTCCTTTCACATTTAGATAGTTTTTTCCTTGCCACTGTCGTCCTAGGCTTGCCCAATTTGGGGTTGGCCTTTTAAGATCATATGCATAATTGTAAAAAGAGCTATATAACATTTTTTAGACTTTAATGACGTTTGTTTGTTTGTTTGTTTAGCTATATGCAGTATGAACAGATCTAAACCGGCTTATTTAATAGAAAGCTGTAGCAAAGGGAGGAATGAATATCCATAAACGATTACAGTTGTATTTTCCCTTCAACTAACTACTACGAACAAGCTATGTTTTGTTTAGGGAACATGCAAACGGCGTGTTTAAGGCGAACTGGATTTTTTAATTGCGAGCTAACGTTAATTAGCAACCTTTAGCAAAGTGTTTGTTGTTGTCCAATGGTTTGTTTTTGCTTCTTTAAATCGCTGTGTGTTTTGCATGATACGGCAATGGAAAACTGCAACAGCAAATGGGTTTGTAATTATCTACAATAATACTCGGCCAATAAAAGGACCTCAAATTTAGTAATACAGATGTGTTTGGGTGGATTCTGTCTGTGTGTAAAGCACATGAATAATTTAGCTCCTAAGGGAAGCTTGACAGGAGGTCGATACAAGAGCTGGTTCCCACTCACAGTGCTGCATTAAGACTTTCTGTCCTTTCTCTGTCTCACCTCAACTTCAACCCTACTTACCCACTTGGTTATTACCTGTAACTGTAGCTTAACTGTCAGGATTTCTAAACACACACCCTCGATTCTTCTCAACAAGGTCTGCCAGATATCCAACCAACACACACAAGTGCTACGTGCACGCTAGTTTAGGTTTGTGACCAATGCCTGTTATTCGTATGTCATTGTTATTTACATATTTCTCTTTCAGACACACACACACAAGCACGACTGTATGTGGGTTGACTGTCTATGAACGATCTAACCTATAATGATCTTTGGATGCCTGTCTCTTTCTGTGTTTTTACCCCTGTCTGACCCTGGATAAGGGTAGCTTATCCTAAAATTCACAGGGGATCAGGTATATGTGTGTGTGCTGAACAGGAGTACCAGTCTATTGCTCAGGGCTCAAAAGGGTTTGATATAAAATAGGTTTGATGGCTCTCAGACAAATCACACTGCCCTGCCCCGCCCCATTATATTATAGTGCCCAAAGGACGTCCAACACAGCCAGAAAGGACAGCCTGGACCTGAACACGGGCCATTTCAGTGGTGGGCTGCTGCACCTCCCAATCACCTTCTTTCGTCTTCTTTTTCACATTTTTAAATCCCAGTTCACATGGATCATGTATGAGTTCACAAAGAACAGCATTTACAAGAAGTTTTAACCTACAAGGACGCAACGTCAGCACCCGATTTGAACCGTGGACCTTCTGGCCCACTGTCCAGTAACTTGACCACTAGACTTGTCCCATGTAAGCATACACTACATGGGACACCAGTGCAACACAGAGCTGGGTTAGTCTGGTCCCCTGACTTAACTTAAATCTATTTAGGTTGGTATTTATTTTGAATGTTGTAACTAATTTATATTTTATTATTGATTTAAATTATATGATGTACCATATTGTTTAATTGGACTATTACTGCAACTTAATTATTTCAATTAATATCTAGGCCACCCATGGAGGACGGGTCCCTTTTTGAGTCTTGGTCCTCCCAAGTTTTCTTTCTTTTTTGTTCAGGGAGTTTTTCCTTTCCACTATCGCCCTGGGCTTGCTTAGTTTGGGATTGGCCTTTTAAGATAATATAAGATTGTAAAGTTGCGTTGAGACAATGTTCCGTTACAAAAAACTCTCTAGAAATCAATTTGACTTTGACTTTTGAAAAGTGAAAATGGATGATGACTGTTATCTTTATCTTGCTTGCTCTCTCTGTCTGGCCATTATTCTGTCTTTTTTCACTCTCTCCCACCCTATTCCTAACCACACCTCCTCTGCCTTGTTTTCTGTCTTCCTCTAATATCATTCTCTCCGTTAGTCTGCCCACGTCTCTCTTTCTGCCGTCCATTTTATTGTGCCTTGCGTTCTACGTCCATTCTCTACTTGTCTTCATTTCTACTGTCTTTCTTTCTTTCCTTCTGTCTGTCTGTCTGCCTTCCCCTTGATCTCCTTTGCTCGTTCCATCGATTTGCCTTTACAATTCTGCAGTTTAAATCTTAGTCTTCACGCCCTGCTCCCTCTCTCTTTTTCTTTCTTTTCTCATTACACTACTCTCATTATGTCCTTATCATTGCCTGGAGGACTATTCAGTATGATTGCTGCAATAATGCAAAAACTAAACTCTCTAATGGCCACTTCACTGGAAGACCACCAGCCGAACCCTATCATTACCCAGACACCCAGTGCATCTCTCCTAGACAATTGTGTCTCCACACACAGGGACATGCTCGTCAACAGTTTACACTGTCCGCTTTCATTTGTGTCTCAAAGCTTCCTATTTATTTCAGTTAAGGGCTCGTTGCGTGACAGTCATGGCTGCATGAGGCCTTCGTGATTGACCATAACCAAATTTAATCTAACATCCTCCAGCAGCGAGAGGGAAAAATGCAAGTGGACACATACCATTACTGAGTATATCAACAGATATCAATTTCACATGGACAGAAATAAGGGGTTGTGGGACAACAGTGCTTTGGACTGCCTTTTTCAAACGCCGTAGCTTCAAAGCTAGGTATTTCCTAAATGGTGGCCCAGTGCTTAAGGTTCTGGACTACTGGAAGAGTTCAAACCCCAGCTCCACCAAGATGCTCAAATGCTTAACTCAGTTGTAAGTTCTCTGGCTAAAATGTAACTACTTTTTATCATTTTGGCTCAAAGCTCTCTTAAACCATATTCTCAATAATAATTATATAAGTAATATATGATATAAGTAAGTAATAATAAGTAAATATGCAGCGATCTGTGTAACTCTATCAGGCATGCTGTACCTGTAAATGTTAGAAGATAAATCTCTAGTAACACGGTTTGTGATCACTGTGCCAGAGTAATGAGTTCCACAACGATATACAATTATCCTAACGATGCTAATTAGGAAGAAAGGGCAATGAATTTATTTGAATTACACACAAAGCATAATGTTAGTCATTAAAAAGAGGATAATTAGTCATGTCTCCTCTTACTTCAGTAACCTTACCCTTTTCTAGCTATATAGCAGATAAATAGAGTTATAGGGGGTGTGTTCAGTGAGCCAAAAGTGCCACGGTAAGATTGTAAGTTGTTCAGCAAATGAAATGGACCAGGTTTATAAGGCAGGCACGAAATCTACGTCAGTAATTTTGAGGATCCCGTTATAGTTCATTAGTGATTATAAATAAGGAAGAGGATGATGTTACCAGTCAAAAAAAGAGCATCAGCCACGTTAAAGGATAAGAGCAGGACTAATATTGACTTGATTGTCACTGTTCTTCAGTCGAGCTGTGGAGCCGTTTGTTGAATGACTTTGTTACGCTTTTCCAGTGCTTGAAAATCCTTAAGATGACCAACTTTAGCCACAACAACTTGTGTGCTTACGGTTTGTTATTTAACATTCACATGAGATTCAGTTAATGAACAGATACCGTGAAAATGTACTTTAATTTAATTTGACCGGTATGCAGCAAAGCAGGCGTGAACCACAAAACTACCACCACCATGTTTCACAGATGGATAATTTTCTAATAGCATAATGTGTTTTTTTTTCTTTCTCCGTGTATAACCCTTGTCATTTCAGTCTCATCAGTTTAGAAAATGTTTTCCAGTGGATGCATTTCCTGTGACTGGAATGCAGTAATTTTAGTGATGGTGCAATTTCCATGGCGAGGAATGGATTTACAGATAATTGCAATTCATCTGATCACTCTTCACAAAAACACAAATTGCCACCATAAAAACAAATGCAGTTTAAAAACCAACGTTTGTGCCGTTTGCAAAAGATTTGCCCAAAACTATATATTATTGGCTCAATTTTTTGTATCTTCCTCTCCTTCCCGCTCCCTCCACTGTTTTTTTTTTGTTTGGTATGTTCCTCAAGTCCCCTGCTTGTTTATTTTGAACTCTCCAAGCACACATAGCCCTTAAACGAATTTCTAGTCCACCTGTTTTTTTATTTAATATATGTATGTTGTTTAGTCTGAAGCAAATACTACAGAACTCCTATTTAAAAGCTAATGGTGTGAGCAGCCATGTGAAAATGATAGATGTGCTTTCTGCCTGAAGCAGAAGAAACCAGCTGGGTGAGGAGGGAGTACCGCTGTTTGTACATTTGGGTGTTTTCCTGCTCCAGGTTACACACGTTGAAACATTTCTTTCAGGTAAAGTGGATGTGTTAAAATACTTAATTGTTTAGGGCACTGACTTACACCCTTAATCTTACCCTCTAACAAACCCGATTCAGCAACCACCGTTCATGAGATGAAGTGGGTGTGTTCATTCAAAATTCAAAAATTAAAATTTATTCCTATAGTGCTTTTTATAACGGAGCATTGTCTTAAAGCGGGCAGTACAGGGGCTCGGTTGGTAGTACCACGGCCTCACAGCAAGAAGGTCCCGGGTTCAATCCCAGGGTGGAGCGGCTTGGGTCCTTTCTGTGTGGAGTCTGCATGTCCTCCTCGTGTCTGCGTGGGGTTTCTCCGGGTACTCCGGTTTCCTCCCACAGTCCAAAGACATGCCTGCTAAGTTAGTTGGCGTCTCCAAATTGTCATTGACTTGCGTATGCAAAATACCCCAGTCGTGTAACTGGAAACAGCTGCACACCAGTCCCAAGCCCGGATAAATGGGGAGGGGTGGAGAAGGTAATAGAAAACTACTCAACTATCCTGCCAAAATACATCATGAATCACATCGATGAAGGACAGAAATGTGTGGAGATCGATGATCCATCAAGTGATCAAGAGTAGGCTGCGACTGTACGGTTAATCCCCATTCTCCCCAATAGCAGCATTAATGCAAAAAAGCCTTAAATTCAACATCCTTTCCAGGGACATAGATGTATTTTTTCAACATGACAATGCAAAACCACATGCCCTTCACATTACAAAGGCATGACTGTGGAAGAAGAGGGTAAGCCTAGTGGATAGGCCTGCCTGTCCAGACCCTATACTGTTGCACATCTTAAGACGTGTTTGCAGGAAGAATGGGACAAAATAACACCACTAAAGTGCTTGGTATCCTCTGTGGCAAAATGTCATTTAAGTGTGGTGAAAAGGAATCTCAACATCATAAAGTGGTAAATACTTTACTTTTATTAATTTGTTTATAATGTGTTTGAAATGTAGGAATGGATTTTTATTTACAAATGAAATGAAGTTGGCTTACCCACTGACCCTGTGCCTGAACATACCTCACAATCATTTTAATGCATAAACATTTGAAAAGATTTTAAAGCAAAAGTCCCTTCCCTAGTTGATTTACTAGTATTTATGTATTGTCACAGAAGAAAATATTTAAATGATAATTAAAATAAGCAGAAATATCATTACTTAGCACTACAACACGGACTCCTAACCAGCGCCCAAACATTTGCACTGAAAAAAGTCTTATTGTTTTAGTTTTTAGTAATAACATTAGCATAAATAATAATAACAACAACAGTAACAACAACACCAATTATAACGACAACAATAATAAAAAATAATAATAATTAAATAATAATAATAATAATAATGGACACAGGATGGTAGTATAATCTACAAACCTGACTGAGGTGCATATGATTTATTTCTGTCCTCATGGTCTTCTTATCTGGTTTATATTTAAGCAGCAGTGTTATAGCCTTCCTCAGCTCTCGGCCATCTAGGGAACTTGAAACACTTTCATTTTTGTCAAAACCTGTCTATTTATAGTGGAGTGCTCTATCTGACATAAGAAAGCAGTTGTTGCTGTATGCAGACAGAAGAACTTTCCATGGCCTAGCAGCTGTGGAGTCTCAGTTATCAGCTGGACCTGCAACCATTGGCTGGAATAACAAAATGACAAGCTGATAAATCAACGTTTACACTGCTATCTGTAGACAAAAAATACTACTGCAAATCCACAAGAAACCTTTGTTTTCTTACTGGGACAAAATATACTGCATTATCACACTCATAATATTAACAGAGACCATTAACGTGAGAAGCTAATGTTTCTTTTTCCTCTAATCAAGGGACATTTTGTTTACGCTACAGACTTCATGCATCTGTAAAAAATGAAGTCAAATGAGGGTTTATTACCTATGGGGCAGAATTAGGCCCAAAAAGATTAAACACTACAAGTTTCTAACTGCAGTGAGTATTCAAGATTGTTAAATGATCTAATTGAATTCAGTATAAATAACACTTTACACCAGAGCAACACAATATATATTATCTCTTAAAATAAGAGTATATCTGAGCTCCTAAACATGATATATCCTTCCCCAGAATTTAGATAAGTTTTCATTTGCTAGCACAACGCTAAGGCCACTTCTATATTCAGAAAATGTTTAGATACACCTTAATGTAAAGCAAGGTAATGTAAATATTCTACTATTAAATAAATCTCATCCAATATCATGAGAGAAACTGAGAGTATATTGTACTTACAGGAACAGTGCAGCTGGCCGGTTTCCAGTACAGCGAGTCAGTCTTCTAAATAGACTAAGATGAAAGAAAGGCTACACTCTAAACTAGAGCTGCAACAAACAAATATTTTAATAGTCTATCTATCAATCTATTGATTATTGAAACGTATAATTGATTATTCCGATAATGAATCACTCAATTACCAAATACTCTTATGCATCTTTCAGAGGTTGTTTTATGCATTTGCTAAATAACAATGAAGATGAATATCTTATTTGAAAATTCACTGGTTTTGTTAACTCTTCTGGTAATATAATAGACAGATAAACCTAATAAATTATTTTTGTGTCAAAATGTAACCCAAACCAGCAAATCAGTATCTCCAGCCAAAAATGTAATTCGGCAAACAGTGGTGACAGTTTGTGACATTAAAATAAAAATCTTTTGCCACACTTTAATATTCCTTTGAATTCAGTTGACAACTCTCTTGTTCTCACAAGAAATGAAAATTGGAATGAGTTCCTGTAGGTATTCCTTTAAACAGTAACCCTTTTGTCTAGTTCTCCTGTATGTTCTCTGAGAACTACATCCTGAAACTGCTTGTGCATGTTAGCAAACATTTGGGGAGAACTCAATACAAACATAAAATATGTTTTGTTATGTTTATGTTATGTTATGTCAATTTGAGCGCAACTATGGCCTCAATGTTAAGAGGTGTTTAAATGCTTTGCAGTGTTTCAAATACAATGTGAACAAGTCAAGTCATATTTATTTATATTGCACTTTTCACAATGGTGCATTGTCTCAAAGCAGCTTTGCAACATTGTTATCTTAAAAGGCCAATACCAAATTGAGCAAGCCTAGGGTGACAGTGGCAAGTAAAAAAAAACTGTAAGAAAGAATCCTTGGGAGGACCAAGACAAAAAAAGGGACCCTAAATCTTCTTCACTGAGTGAGCTGACTGATTTGCTCTTCAGATTTAGCCAACTAAGGTTGAATTTACAAATAATACAGCTGACAACCTTTTTTGCAAAAACTAATTTAAGACCCCCTAGTGAAAATGCTTCTAATTTGCATTGAATACGATACAATACAATGATTTTCATAATAATTCATGAGCTCATAGTGAACCTAACAATTTGAATAAAACGTTAAGTAAAAAGTCTCTGAAAAAAGATATTTTATTTTTAATCCCTTTGGCTGTTATGACGGCATGCACTGGAGATGGAGTGGACTCAAGTCTGTGAAAAATTTGAAAATGAGGCAAACAATGATATGGGCTGAACTGAGAGTCTGATCCTGAAGTTCCACTTGTATTGCTCAGTATTGATGCAAGCTAACTAGGGTGTTATGAATGAAAGGCAGGCGCAATTGAAAGCACACTAGTTTGACATACATAGAGGTAAAGAGTCACTGGAACTGGAGCTGGTGTGAAATTTGTGTGAAATCTGATGATTCATGTTATCTCAATATGATTTCACAACATTCCAAAGAACAACTTTGTGTTACTAGTTCTTGTGTTCTATACTTCTATTCTAAATACTAAGATACATCTAGAATACAAATTGTATGTACTGTATATCTACACACACACACACACACACACACACACACACACCTTATGTGCCTATATTGTGTGTGTATATGTATATATAGTATTTGTATACATGAGGACCTGAAGAGAGCAGGTCATGAGAGGAAACCCACCAACACCCCAGAGTTGAAGATGTTGTATGTGGAGTAATGGGCTACAATTTCAACAGGCCAATGCACAGGACTGTAATGGTCATAATTATAATTACTGCTGCACAAAGGGGTCACACGACATACTGAAAGCATGGTTTAGACACTTGTTATATAGTTTTCTTGAATAAATAAATGACAGTATACAATATTTTCATATCATTTGATTAATTCGGTTATTTTTAGCTGCTTTTTGGAACTGTGTGAAAATCTAATCATGTTTAAGGTTATACTTAGGCAGATATATGTACGATTCTAAAGGGTTCAAAAACATTTAAGGACCATGGTTATATATACCATTTATGTCAGTAGTGCACAGGTTGGGACCATTACACACTTTTGTGATTAAAGAGTCTTACAACTGCTATAACAGTAAAATGTGCTGCGACAGGATTGGCTGTACTAATAATAGATAAGAATATGATTCAAATCTAGTCACATAACTGTAATCTGAACTGTGTCTACCTGTGACATATGGAGCTACCATAGCATTATCAGCCAGTCTGCTATTATGGAATGGCAGGAAGAAATGGAGGTTTCCAATCTATACATTGACATTCATAGATCCTGCTCTTTGCAATGTGGTTGAATGTGTAGAGATTTTCCAAGACCATGTTTACTGTTTTATTTGTTCAAAATGCTGAACATGGTGTTTCAGCAGAAAGGAGACTTTGAACTGTCGTGCCTCTGAGCTATTTTTTTTTTTTTTGTAAAAAGCCCAAACTGACCTCATAGTCGACTGTGTGATAACATTCTTTCCACTGCCTCTCAGACCATGTGTGATCTCTCTTTCCACCCACTCACACACAGTGCATATCTGTTAGAGGTTTCAACAAAACAAACGTCATGAAATTTTAATTTGCAACAGAAGCAAAAAGTCAACTGTTACCACGTGTGCAAACCATGTTAATATTTTGGTGCAACCCAGATCAAATTACAAGTTTAGCTGATGGAACAAACTCTGCATAGAACAAACTTAGATACTACATTTTAAGCTCATACTAATGTGTATAGTGTAAAGCATGTTCGTGAAAAAAGAAGTGTGAAGTCTGGGCACTGTTCCAGATGATCAGATTTTAAGTTTATTCCCTCCAGAGTTTGTGTTAATTTGTCTCAACTAGGAAATAAACAAATAAACGTGTCTGTCTGTGTTCCTTTCGGCCTAACCTCCATTAACCCCTGTATAGAAAGCTACAGACTATTCCACAAGAAACGGTCTTGGACCCTGAAGGATCTGGAGTAAACGTCACCCTGATTCATTGCTCTGCATTCTTTAATCTTATCAAGCCGTATAGAAGACGCATCTGACTTACAGTGGTGGTTTTATAGTTTGCCTGCATAAACATGACCTATATATCGGGACACGATCGTTTTGGTCCTAATAACCAGCAAGTCCGATTAAACGAACATGCCCTATGTTACAAGACTGGAGTACTATGTAACGTATTGAATGTTTATTAAACCTTTATTTTGCGATTTACACGTATAGCAAACGTACAAACAAGAACTACTGTTGCTTACGAACTTTGTTCATTGAAAAATAAATTT
>JAUZSU010181985.1:0-12517 GCA_034780255.1 Parotocinclus maculicauda | reverse complement strand
TATCCAGAGCGACTTACAACTCATACAGTCTTACAATTCAAGCAATTGTGGGTTAAGGGTCTTGCTTAAGAACCCAAATGTGACAGCTTGGTAGAGGTGGGGTTTGAACCCAGGACCATCAGGTTCAAAAAAGGTTAAATTAAAATTTGTAACAAAGCAATAATTTTAGAACTTAGGAAAGTTCACAAATCAATATTCCAATCACTTTTTTCATGTATCTTTTACAGTTCCACAATAAATAAGATGCGTTTAGGGTGATCACCTTATCAATTCCTCATTAAAAAACAAGATGCTTGTCTAATCTGGGATTAATTAGATACTAGAACAGAATGGCTATCATAGAGCTACATGGAAATATGTTACATGGAAATATGGGCAACTTTTAATATATACTACACGGATTTAACCAGATATTTTTTACGTCAGCATTTCATACACATGATCTGCTTCTATTAAAGATTCTATTGAAAAAGCTTATTGATAAGATTGACAGGTTATGTTAAAGCTTAAAGTGTTTAAAGTATAAATCATTAAACGAGCTGAAGTTTCTATTAGTATTAAATCATTGGCACACATTTACATACCCTGAAGAATCCCAATCAGCAGAGCACCAGGACAGGAAAAAAGGTAACCATGAAGTCCTCGCATTGCTGTGCTACTTTTTCCTCCTTGTGTTCTTATGAAACCCCTGAGAGAGGTGCAACAGACTCAGATAAAAAAACAACACTTCCTGACCACTGTGTGTATGATGCAGTAGACCACAGCCATGCAACTCTGGTCAATGTTTTAAGGATTTTCTAAATGAAATGTTAAATATTTAAATATGCACATGCAAACCTATTTCTAAAAAAAATGCAATACAGGTGTAGGTAAACGTACAAAAGTATATCAATAAGTTTTTTGTTTGTTTTTTTAAGAGAGAGAAAGACAAGGGCGGGGGAGGGGGTTAGTTGAGGTGCGGTGCGAGGTGTGATAAGTGCTGCAAGGTAGGAGGGTGCAGGTCTATTTATAGCTTTGTAAGCAAGCATTAGAGTTTTAAATCTGACACGAGCAGCTACAGGGATCCAGTAGAGAGATCAGAGCAGTGGTGTAGTGTGTGTGTGTAGTGTGTGTGAACATTGAACACAAGTCTTAAAGCTGAATTCTGGATCAGCTGTAGGGATCGGAGAGCAGTCAGAAGAAGCCCTGCTAAGAGAGAGATACAGTAGTCCAGCCTCGAGATGACAAGGGACTGAACCAGAATTGGCGTCGCCTCTGTGAAAAGAAATGGACGGATCCTACTGATGTAAAGAAGGAAAAGACACGACTGAGAAACACTAGCAATGTGAGAAGAAAAGGACATTTGGTTTTCCATAGTCACTTCCAGGTTGCGAGCCACGACAGAGGGGGAGATCCTAGCCTTGTCAACTGGGAGGACAAGGTTCTTGTGGGGACAAGAGTCACCTGAGAAGAGTAATACTTCTGTCTTGCCAGGATTTAGCTTAAGGTGGTGATCTGCCATCCATGATGATATGTCAGCTATACACGCTTAGATCTTAGCAGAGACATCGGTGTCCAAAGAAGGGAAGGAGAGAATTAGTTGGGTGTGATCAGCATAGCAGTGATATGAAAAGCCATGTGAGAATATAACCTCACCAAGAGAGTGAGTATAGAGGGAGAACAAGAGAGGACCAAGGACTGGGCCTTGTGGGACACCAGTGGTCAGTTTACAGGATGAGGAGATGGATCCTCTTCACGATATCTGATATGACTTGTCAGCTAGGTAGGAAGCAAACCACCGCCAAGTTGTTCCCTGGATTCCAAGATAATAGTTGTAATAACTACAACTAAAGCAAACTAAAATAAACATCTAAACAGAATTTTAGGCCATTCCTCTATATACAACCTCTTTAATACACAACATTTTCAATACACAACATCTTCACATGAACTGTTCATTTCTGGTCCTTCCAATATTCCAAAGCATGACTACCAAATTAAAGCAAAAACTTTGACTTCACAATAATGTTAACCTTGTTCTTCTTGAATTATTTTTTGCTAGGGTGACTTTTGCTGCAAGGCCTAAATTCTCTTGAAACTAAGTTCATGGACAGATATTCTGATCATTTGATTTTAGAATTTGCTGGTATAATTCAGAATATATTATTACATTAGTGATGGCAAGCCAACTTGGCCTAGATGTTTCACAAATATGATGTGCTTGAATGCAATGATTTCCTTTCATATTTTTTTCATTTGAACCAAAAGTTTCTAGTGTTTCTAGCTAATCCACCAAAAAAACAAAAAACAAATCCAATAGCCTTCTGTCTTGTCCATGTGATCTTTTGCAGACTCCAGAAAGTCACCAAGTTTCAGTGAGCAGTGGCTTTGTCCATACAACCTTGCACATCGCTGTTGTGTTCTTCTGATGGTTGATTCATGAAAAATAACATTAACTAATGTGAGAGAGAAAGTTGCTGAGAAGTTACTTTTGGTACAGTTACAGTAACTTCACAGAATATTACATCCTTTGCCCTTGGGGTGCCATTTTTCTGCAGTCATCAGAAATCATCTTATAATCATGCGATGATACACTTTAACAAAAGTATTGTGAAAATTCAGAAATGATAGATTTCTGTTTTTAAAAACAGCAGGGTACCCACATGCTCCTGAATGTCAGCTTATTGATTTAGACCACGTATCTCTAAACTCACTTCCAAGTTAACTGCTAATGACAGAGATTCACATACTCTTGTCATTCAGAGATGTGTAATATCGGATCATTTTCCTTAATAAATAAATGACAGAGTATAATATTTTTACAAAGTAAAATCTAATTTAGTTCTTTTATTCTACCTTTAGGTCTTGTGGGGAAATCTGATGCTTCAGAGTCAACTGGCAGTCAACGACTGTTGTTTATTATTAACTGGTGCAGGATGCCCAAAACCAAATACCTGGTGATGATCTGCCTCAAGGGAAATTAACGTCCCAGAGGGTGTCACTGAACTGTTATCGTTCCAGTCAACTGCAACGTGAATAAGTTATTTCCACAGGGACCAATATATTTATAGTCAACTGTGGAGATCCATAATGTGGCCATTAATGAAGCTGGACAGAGGTCTAAATATGCAAAGATAGCTTAGCAAACTATAGAACATAGTTATTTGCAGTTGCAGATTAATGTTTGTCAAAAAAGGCAAAAAAGGCAAAATGATGCCATACAAATATTTCTACAACAGCTTCAAAATTGCATCATTTCAATCATTAGGTGTAAGGAGTTCAGGATGGCTGCCTTAAGCCACTATTTCCAGCCTTAACGTTCTGATAAAATCAACCGTGTTTAATATTATCGCAAGTCGCCAGCCTTGAATCGCACAAATAGTGACATGAACACTGTCACCAACCAACAGGAGAATTCTCTCGAGCAAATGGGAAGCAGCAAAGCACAGGAAGATTTCTAGGAAATCCACTTTGAAATACTGTTTTGATATTTGAAAGTGCAGTACTCAAAAGACATGAAGAGAGAGAGAGAGACAGGGAGACAGCCAGTGCGACAGACAGACAGAATTGTTGCTCTACATGAAGATGGCCTAGACTATAAGAAGATTGCCAATGCCCTGAAAGTGAACAGCAGCACAGTGGCCAAGACCCATTACACTTTATAATTGTTGTCCCATAAAGTGATGTAATAAAACAGTTACAAAAATGAGAGGGGTGCACTCACCTTTATGAGATACTGTTATTCTATCATACACAGGGATGCTATTTTAACAGTGGCTTCATAAATATGACACATTGATTAATAAGGACTAGGTCTGGATGACCAATAAACCTAGATGTGATTTAACTTTATAATGTTATCAAGGTTTCTGGGTAACCTAATAAATGGCACTGGTAAATAAAATGTTGTCAGTTAGTTTTATTGATTGATTTAATTATTACTTTATATAAATTGTGAACTTCTGTGATAAAGTCCAGTTCCGCACCACAAAATGACATCACAGACTGAATGACCATTTTACCTGTACATGTGAGCTTTATAGTCATTCATTACTGCAAGTGGTTTAAGATGCCGAAAATCTTTTTAATTAACCTATTGAAAAAATGTCACTTGTTTTTACTGCCATTTTTTCAGCCATTAATTTTGTTTTGCATCTTGTTCCCACAGTGGTGTGAGTCGAGCAAATGCATTAGCAACATCATGGCATTTTCGTAACTGATTAAAATGGCAGCCATCATCAGGATATTTTAATCGCATATATCCCTGTCCCTTCTTACATACAGCACATTATCTTTGTTCTACCACATCCATTGACATAGACATATGTAATCTTCTGCTCAAGTAACACTCAACAACTACAATTAAAACCAATTTTGCTTCTCTAATATAAAAACCTGCTGGACCCCAATTAGTTTGGCTTCAAAACTGGATTGTGGCTAATGTATAAAGCCAGTGCATGCAACCTTTAAAAACATCCTGCAGAGCATGGTGGGAAAATAAGGAGCCAATTTGCATTGAGTGATGGCCACTTTAGGACCTGTACCTGATCCTTGCCTTATCCCATATTGCATTGCTTAAAGAACTTAGGGAATATTTAATTATGGGATATTTAATTCTGAAATATATATACAGCCTCTTCTTACTATATGCAATCTTACGTTATCAAATTTCAAAAGTTCTCCTTTGACAAAGATCCAAGTCCACACATAAGGCGACAGAGTCAAGCTTTGAAATAGTCATAATAGTCCCATGATCCGACCCTATTAAAAGTCTGTGAGGTGAGGAGGTTCCATAACAGACGACCTAGAGTAATGGATGATCTGGAGTAATAATGTAAATAGAAGCGTTTCAAAAATCTTGCTCAGTATTCTCCAGTTTCGTCAAGTATTTTAGAAGAAGGATCAATTTTGTTACAGGGGCAAATAAACACATAATGACAATAGTGAAGAATGGTTTGGTTATAAACATGTTTATAAGTATCCTATCTTAGAAAATAAATGATAAGCCCAGCCTTTTTTTATTGCATGTTTTGCGGCTTCGCCGACAATCATTTTTGAAGAATACAAACAATATATATATATATTTTGTATTTCTCGGATCCGCTGCAGCACCAATGGTTTAAATTCGAAAAAAAAAAAAGTTTTATTTTTTATCTTTTGCCACCCTACAATGGAGAGTCAACCGTTTTCTTCTGTTCATTAAATTTTTTTCCAGATTCACTTTAATTTAATTGAAGGTTAAATAAATAATTTTTTAATAATTTTAAAATAAAAAAATATTTTTATTTCTTCCATCTTCTTTGTATTGATTCCACATAGTCCTCGAGAAATTGAAAAGTGCTGAAAAATAAAGCACTTAAGTAGGGACATCCGAGAAACAAGCAATAGAAAACGTCTGGCCTAAAGGTTACAGTTTCTTCATTATAATTTTTATGTTTTATGACAAGATTTAACCACAGACAGTGAATGCCTGTACATGCACTTCCTAGTTTAATCATAATTAGATTTCTGCAGTTAACTGATTATTAAAATGATCTTGTAAACAACATACCACAATTTCTCAGATTCAAAAGAAATCAGAAAGAGAAAGCTCGGGTTTAGCTCAGACAACACATTTCTCAGTGAATATATATCGTTTCTCAGTCTTCACATGCACTCAAACGAAGCACGGAAGCATCCAACAGATTAAGGCTTAAATGGTTACCAGGTCCACTTATTCTAAGAGTCTTTACATCTTTAGTACTCCTTTACAGGCCTGGCAACCCTGGAATTAAATGCAGCGTCTGTGAAACAGCTTCCAAACACTTTTGTGGTGTGTGCTTGAGGAAAAGACGCATTTCATTACTGAATAATTAAAAGGTTTGTTAAGTGCACGTAAACACACAATTTTTGTAACTCATATGTACTTTATCTAAAATAACTGCATCTGAGCATTTATACTGCTACTTTACTTACTGGTACTTTACTGGTACAGTGTTCCCTCGTTTATCACGGGGGTTACGTTTCAGGACCGCACGCAATAAACGAAGATCCGCAAAGTAGGGACGCTATATTTATTTAAGTATTTATACAATATATTAGCCGTAGAACTTGCAGAACGTTTGGGTAACATCGAAAGGCTTAAATGAATTGAGTCTATAATGAAACTTTCACAAACAACGAACACAAAACCGCAGATAAAAACTTGTCATGTCAGCAAGTAGCGACTCAGGCGGTCGATGCTCTAGTCTTACTTCTCGCTTTTGGTGAGTATTCATCCGCTGAGTAAATACGCTATTTACTGTAAATCATAATATATTATAATTTATAACATTTCTTTACTTTGAGAATTCATATTTGTAATATTTTTTTATAAATGTTGTGATTTTTTAATGTAAACGTTCATCAAATACATGTAAATGTATATGTTAACTATACCACGCGAACTACGCATTTGCAGATCGAGGTCCGCAAAAATCCGCAAAACGTTTTTTTTTTTAAAACCCACGATGCACGAGTCTGAGAAAGGTGAACCACAAAGTGGCAAGGGACCACTGTATACTTTTCCAGCAATGAGGTTTGCCACTTGTGAATTTATAATGTTATGGAAAGTGAACAGTCTTCTTCAGGCCAAAGAATCTCAACTAAATTTAGATCTGGACATAACCATTACAAATAATTTATTTATTATTTATAAAAACAGTTCTGTTATTGGTTTGTTTTGAATAACTATCTTGCTGCATAAACTCGCTTCTGTAAAATGTACAACTTTTACAAATTGAATTAGTGTTATCCTGAAAAATCCCAATCCAGTGTTATAGAATGTTTAATTCTTTTTTGGAGCGCCGTATTTTACCCGTATTTTTATTTTACCTTCCCGTAACAGATTGTATTGTTTGCTCTTACACTTCACACAGGAACAGAGACTTTAGAAAGCTCTATAAACTTCTGCGGACATTTGGTTTACTGTTTTTGAATAATTTTTCATGGAATCATGAAAAGTACAGGAACATTGTTTAAAGAAAATTTGGCTATTATGAATTACATAAGATGACATTTTAGAAGTAACTCATGCAGAACTTACCAACAATAAGGTTGAAATACAAATACAATATCACAATCAGACTTGGTGACCACTACTATCAACCGAGATGACAACCGTCATCCAGATTTCTTTCACAAACCATACCTCATCAACTTCAATTACAAAATAAAAAACCCGCTAAAGTTTATAAGGAAGAAACCTTGGGAGGACTAAGACTCATAAACAAACCCAACCTCTTTGGGTGGCCTGGATGTAATATTTTTTAATTAAATTATTCAATTAATAGTAACAGTTTAAATAAACAGAAGCTTAATCAATATTAACATTACTAATATGACATTATACATTATATACCAACATCAATAATATAACAATTAAATAAAGTATAATCAAATATGGAGTAATACATTCATAAACGGCTTGCTTTTCAATAATTCATCACAGTTAATATACAGTATAACAGTGAGTACACCCCTCACATTTTTTTGGAACTATTTTATTATAGCTTTTTATGGGACAACACTGAAGATATGAAACTTACAATATAAATTAGTCAGTCTCCAGCTTATATAACAGTGTAAATTTGCTGTGCCTTTAAAATAACTCAACACGGCCATTAATGTCTAAACTGTGTGTGTACACCCTTAAAGGAAAATGGCCAAATTGTGCAGAATTAAACACCCCACCCACTCTATCATGTAACACGTTAACGTCACAATGTCTTAGGTGTGAATAGGGAGCAGGTGTGTAACATTTGGTGTTATCATTCTCACACTCATACTGGTCACTGGAAGATCAACATGGCACATCATGCAAGAAGGAAATTCTCAGCGTCATATCCAGAGGTTGGATTTTAAAAGTAGACGCAGTGCTTCTGGGGGGTGTCAGCCCGTCAGTGCTCAGACCACACGTTGCACACTGTATCAAACTGGTCTGCATGCCTGTCGTCCCAAAACGAAGCTTTTTCTAAAGATGGTACATAAGAAAGCCCCCAAACAGTTTGCTGAAGACAATCAGATTATTGACAAGGATTACTGGAAATATGTCCTGTGGTCTGATGAGACCAAGCATGCCTGATGTCAAGCATGTGTAGAGGCAACCAGGTAGTACAAAGTCAAGTGTGTCTTTGCATACAGTTAAGCATGGTGGTGAGAAACATCATGGTTTGGGGTTGCATGACCACTACTTGCTGTGAGGAGTTCATTGAGGGAACCATGAACGGCAAAATGTACTGTAACATACTGAAGCAGAGCATGGTCCCCTCCATTCAACTGGACCGCAAGTTGGGGTGTTTAATTGGGCACAATTTGACCATTTTCTTTCAGGGGTGTACTCACTTTTGTTGCCAATGGTTTACACATTAATGGCTGTTGAGTTTGCGTTCAGTTATTTTGAGGGCACGGCAAATTTACACTGTTATATAAGCTGTAGATTGATTACTTTATATTGTATCAAAGTGTCATATCTTCAGTGTTGTCCCATGAAAAGATATAATAAAATAGTTGCATAAATGTGAGGGTGTACTCACTTCTGTGAGATACTATAATTACAGTCAGAAATAAATCTGTCTTGTGTTGAAAACTTCCAGGTTGTGTTTTGTGCAGATCGCTGTACTCACCGCTGTAGCGGATGATCCTCTCAGTGGAATCTCCCTCTCCAAAACGGGTAATGGGGGTGAGACGCACTTGGTAGGCCTCAGGTTTAATTAGTTCAGTTAGATTGTACATGAGGAGTTCACCTTTCTGAATATTGCCTTCTATAGTGATTTCCTGCTCCCACCACCTCTCCTGTCCTGTCTGAAAAGGAAAATAGTTATGTTAGTCCCAAAACTGAGGAAAACAAGTTGAAAGTAAAAACAAATGCATTGTTTTTGGCAGTGTACTTTGCTTACTATACGTGACTACCCCCTTTTCATGAATAATCAGTGTTGCATAAAATACAACTTAAAAAGTGGTTGTACTGTCATTTGACAACTTATAAGCACCTGTTATTCAAAGCAACAGTAATCATTTAAGCATTATAGTAGTCTTCGGTAAGAATTAAATCCTACAAAGGTTTCAAGAATAAAAAATGACTTGTCTTGAGCTGCCAATAAAGTAAAGAAAAAAAAAGCAAATTAATGAATCAACCAGTCAGTCAGTCAAATAATTATACCAATAATCTGACAAGCAGGAAATGGATGAAGGAACCAACATAATTATATACATACAAAAAATGATGCAACATGTATCAGGAACATTTAAAACCAAGTAAAAATCTAAACTAAAACAAACAGCATTTAAGTCTGTAATTAAGTTTTTTACCTACTAAATGGAGAAGGCTAGCGCAGGGGTTCTGAATTTGGGGTATTCAGGTTGCAGACTACATGCTGTAATTTATTTATCATGAAATGTACTGAATAATGTCTTGTTTGCATATATGCCCAAAGGAAATAGGCTCGTCTATTTGGAGAGCGCTGACATTCTCTTTGCAACTCTTCCTTGTACACCACTATTGTCCAGTGTTCTCCTAATGGTGGACTCATGAACATTCAGTTTATTGGAAACACCTGATTATAATTTTACCTTCAAATTAGTTAAAGTTCAAATCTGAGAGACCAATGAATTATTTTTTTTTGTTTGAGATCTCAATGTCTACTTTAAAAGCAAATTTGTAAGAGTTTTATAAATGTTCAAGCACCACTGTATAAGGGTGATCGCTGTGATGTTGACTGAGCACCTTGGTAGGTTACGTTTGGATTGTGTTAAGAACCCGTCATTTGTTGTCATGATTTGTTTCTATTGCCATTTTGTGTTTGAAAGTTTGCCTGAGAGAGAAGTTAACCAACTCATGACTGTAAGTGGTTTCAAGCTTTAAGAACTAGAAGAGGGTTAGTTAGTTAACAGTTACTGACCTGTGTCGGTCTGTTTCATGTATTTTTTGTTGTTGTTGCTTGTATTGGTGTAGTTAACCCCATCTTACACCCTGTGTAAGGCATGACACGATTCTCATTGCTATCTTATAGTACATTTATAGTAGATCTTCACATTTTTTCTCCTGCACCGCTTAGATAGCAACAGAGCATGGGAATACCTAAACACCGATAGGCATGGTGGTCTTGAAATGAGTTGTGTTTAGGTACATTTCTGACATACTTCTATCTTGGCAACGCAAAAGACTGTTGCGCCACTGACTAAAAAAGGCCTAGACAAAAATCAACAGTCAGACGTTCATGTGTGTGCAAATTCCTAATTTTACATCTATAATAAACAAAATACACAATAATATACATGCTTCTACAGCAACACAAAATATAGGTCATTGTCATATTACATTTGTTAGTGTTTGCTAATTAGTGAATTGAATTCATTAATGCTATTCGCTATTTGGTTGAGTGTATCACTACCCATGGGTGTTTAAAAGAAGTAAGTAGTGTATGTGGACAAAAATCGAGTGAGGAGAGGATTTTTACGAGAGCACATGAAATCAACACTTACCGGCGAAATTGGGTAAGTTGAACCAAACATTACTCAGTGAATGCAAAAGAATGCATATACCTAGTCTACACTATACCGTGTAATCTCAATTTGTAGTAAAATGGAATACCTCAAGGGTCAACGCATTAAGAGATGGAGAAGGTACCACAGAATCCATCAACCAAGGACCTCCTACCTGTCCCAAAGCTTCACCTGTCCCACCAACCTCTGACAGACATCTGCTACCCTCTGGTAGATGATCTAAACACAAGTGCAAGCTGTCCATAGGTATTCCACATCACTGTTAAAGTCTCCATGGGATCCATCGAAGGAATAGCGCAATATACCGTAAATTCGGCTTTACACACGGTCACAGTTACAAGCCTAGTCTGACATGCTAATGATTTCATTAAATTTCCCATGGCACCTGCCAGTTAAGAGTTGGTAAAGCAAGGTTTCATGGCTAAATTTCCTATGGTCCCAGATAACGCTCTCTTGTATGCGAATCGTATCCATCAATATCCAGGTGATTTGCGATTCAACGTGTAAAATTACAAATGTATTTACAAATTGTCCTGTATCAAGCCACGACTCTTAAATTGGCCAGATCTGTAATTCTTTTGTTGATCTCAATGTCTACTTTAAGAACAAATTTTTAAAGGTTTTATAAATGTTTAAGCACCACTGTATAAGGGTGATCGCTGTATTAGTCATGGTGATTGTGTTGACTGTGGTGATTGTGTTGACAGATAACGCTCTCTTGTATGCGAATCGTATCCATCAATATCTAGGTGATTTGCGATTCAACGTGTAACATTACAAATGTATTCACAAATTTTCCTGTATCAAGCCACGACTCCTAAATTGGCCAGATCTGTAATTTTTGCAGTTTTCTGGGGATACCCCCTGGATGGGTGGCTGGTAGGGGACGATGGCTATCCATTAAAGACCTGGTAGATTACACAATATATCATGTCTACAACAGTGCACGAAATAGCTTTCAGTCGAAAGCACACCAAAGCATGCAGTGTAATAGAAAAAACATTTGGTTTGCTGAAAATGTACTTGAGATGTTTGGATAAGTCAAGTCAAGTCAAGTCAAGTCAATTTATTTCTATAGCGCTTTTTACAATACAATATTGTCACAAAGCAGCTTTACAAAAAGAGGATAAAAAGCGATTTGTCTCTTAAATTCATAAACACTGGCACATTTTGGTACTAAGTTCTTTCTAAAACAAGATCTTATTTTAAATCAATTATTCGCAGCAAAACAGAGCCGGACCTGCTATTTAAAGATTTGGGCAAATTAGAATCCCTCTGCATTATTTCAGTCTGTAGCCGTTGACCGTTTGTGAGCTAAAAATGAAACAAAATGCATGTTTTTTGTTTAATGCTGCTAGAAATAATGCGTTTTTAATTTTTTTTACACTGATATGCTGAACTTAGCAGCAAGACCATGTGAGTTTCACCAGCTTGGACCATCATGTAACTCGTATGGTCTTGCACTTTGACCAGCATACCAGCATCCAAATCACGACACACTCTGGTATTTCAGGAGATAACAGAGACAGCATTCTGAATTCTTCACTTGCAGAGCTGAAAGCCTTCAGACTTAAGCTTTAGGGGGAAAGAATCATAGCCACGATAAGACCATTCTATCCTCTTGGAACTGGTAAACAGCTCTTTATTCTCTTCAGTAGTCTGTCGGAGCGCTTAAACTGCTCTGTAGGGTCACAGCCTGGGAGATCTTTGTGCTTTCACTCTTCTAACAGCATGACAGCCGTGAAGTTTTTTTGGCCATTAGCTGCTGAGTTGAATCAGGTGTGTTAAATGGAGTAGAGATGCTAAACAGTGCCATGACTCATCAGAGTTGAGCAGAAAGGAGAAGTCGTTTCGACCTCAGTGGAAATTATGACTGCTGGATGAACAAGCGCTTACGGCATAAGCAAGAGGTTCATGTTACAGAATACTTAGGCTGTTATAGAGTGAGATAGGGCAGCACGGGGGTAGCACCGCCGCCTCACAGCAAGAAGGTCCTGGGTTCAATCCCAGGGTGGAG
>JAUZSU010181975.1:0-12518 GCA_034780255.1 Parotocinclus maculicauda | reverse complement strand
CTCGCTCTCTGTGTCTCTCTCTCGCTCTCTGTGTCTCTCTCTCGCTCTCTGTGTCTCTCTCTCGCTCTCTGTGTCTCTCTCTCTCTCTCTGTGTCTCTCTCTCGCTCTCTGTGTGTCTCTCTCTCTCTCGCTCTCTTTGTGTCTCTCTCTCTCGCTCTCTTTCTGTCGCTCTCGCTCTCTCGCTCTCTCTCTCTGTCTCTCTCGCTCTGTCTTGCTCTCTCTGTCTCTCTCGCTCTGTCTCTCTGTCTCTCTCCCTCTCTGTGTGTCTGTCTGTGTCAGTGTGAGAGCGGGCAGACTGGAGCACATGTTGGCAAGGGAACTAGTTCCTGGAGACACGGTGCGTCTTACTGTGGGTGAGAGAGTTCCTGCTGACCTGCGTCTGTTTGAGGTGGGACGTCACGTTGGGTTTAATGTATCATTCTGCCTATTAATTGATTCGTTATTTATTTAAGATCAGATCTTAAACTCTGTGTTTCATCATTTCGGCTTTCTAAAGGAAATCGAACCGCTATCATACATTTATAAAAATGTATTAATTAGTATCCTTGATTCGTTACGACATAATTGTTTTATAAGTTTCTCTTATAATTCCTCTCTCTGTGCCATACCCTCTCTCTTGCTTGTGCTGTGCCCCGTTGGCGCTCTGTTTGTCTCTCAGGCGGTGGATCTCAGTATAGACGAATCGATCCTAACGGGAGAAACGACGCCCTGCTCCAAAACCTGCGCTGCTCAGCCAGCCAACGGCGACCTGACGTCCCGGAGCAACATTGCCTTCATGGGCACGCTGGTGTGCTCAGGGAAGGCCAAGGGCATCGTCATAGGAACCGGAGAGAGCTCTGAATTCGGCGAGGTCTTCAAAATGATGCAGGCCGAAGAGGTGAATCCACAAACGGGACCGGGGCTTGTAATCAAACAAAATTGAGGGTGTTTTTCTGACTGTTTTTCTGTGTTCTGTTTGCTCAGGCTCCTAAAACGCCGTTACAGAAGAGCATGGATCTGCTCGGGAAGCAGCTGTCGCTCTACTCGTTCTGCGTCATAGGTACTCTCTCCGATCTTTATTACCGACAGCTGGAGGGCCAATCAGGACTAAGGATGACCTGCTTCTCCTCTCTTAAAATTGTGCTGAATTGCTGCTGTTCCACCTAACTGCCTGTGGTTTTTCATTCTAGTTTGTTTTGTTTTTAGGTGTGATCATGATGGTTGGGTGGCTGCAGGGTAAATATATCCTGGACATGTTCACTATCGGAGTCAGGTACGTGATTTGGTTCGATTTAATCCTTGAATTTTGCTTTTATAATAAAGTGTTTTTTTATGTTTGTATAGCTTATCAAACCTAGAACCTAACCTGGTATTTCCAAGAGGCAGTCGACCCTAAGTACAGGGTTAGGGTAAATGGGGTTGCTATTGCCATGCCAAAAGATAATTTGATTGGCACCCTGTGCTTGCTGCCCTGCCTCCCTGCCACCCTCTATTGGTTAAAGCTGGTATTGAAAGTGATGGTGTTTATTTTTGTTTTGTTTATATTCTTTAGCCTGGCAGTAGCTGCCATTCCGGAGGGTTTGCCCATCGTGGTGACGGTTACACTGGCACTGGGAGTGATGAGGATGGTGAAGAAGAGGGCCATCGTTAAGAAGCTGCCCATAGTAGAGACGCTGGGTGTGTGATTTATTACCAGTAATAAATATAAACTCTAAACCATTCCTAAATATTTATTATACGCTGTAAATTGTTTGCAGGTTGCTGTAATGTGATCTGCTCAGACAAAACGGGGACGCTCACCAAAAACGAGATGACCGTTACTCATGTCTTCACGGCTGACGGGCAACGAGCAGAGGTAACTCCCTCAGCTCCCTCAGTCTGAATTACAGTCCTTACAGACTCAACTATTTATGATTTTAAAAACGTTAATGTGACTGAAGTAGCTGAAGTAATGGGACTGTGATAACCTTGTGGTTAAGGTAATGGACTCTGGACCAGAAGGTCCAGGGTTCAAATCCCACATCTGCCAAGCTGCCACAGTTGGGTCCTTGAGCAAGGCCCTTATCCCACAATAGCTTGGATAGTAAGACTGTATCAGTTGTAAGTCGCTCTGGATAAGGGCGTCTGCTAAATGCTGTAAATGTAAATGTAATCTTTCACAGTAACTTGATCTTATTTAACTGTGAATATTTTTAGACAGTTCATGTGTGCGCACACTGATAATACTTTTTTCTGTTCTCATCTAGGCCAGATAGCAGCTAATGAGATATTAAAGAAGGATCTAGAGGAAATAATCTCGGGACTGCAGGAGTACCTGCATGAGATGAAAGATAAGGCTCGACGGGATCAGTCTGTCTGCTTGCATCTGCAGAGAGAGAGGGACGTGCACCAGCGCCTTCTCCAGGACAAAGATCAACAGCTGCAGGAAGCAGCACAGATCAATGAAAGAACTCAAGAGGTGCATCAGATTTTCATAGATAATAATCTGGTTAGCATTAAAGTTTTGACAACAAAGCTGTAATTAAACAAACAAGTACTGCAAGTCTAATATCCACACAACGCTTATAATTTGATTGAACATCGCTCGCTCAAAAGGCCATTCAGTGACGGACATGGGGTTACATCAACACTCAAGGTTATTTCAAAACCATCATATATACTAAGACTGGGGACCAATTTTAGTGTACTCAATTAAGCTAACACTCATGTCTTTGAACTACTGGAGGAAATCTGTGCACCCAGAGTAAACCCACGCAAACATGGGGAGGTCATGCACACTCCACACAGAAAGGACCAGATCAAATTCTGACATTAGACCAGCAAAACACCTTTAATGATGCCTTAAACAAACATCACCCATATACAGTGTGCCAGTCTTGATATTAAAGTTTAAACATACCTAAACCTGGAGCCTATGATCATAAATATATACTGTACATTTATTACAACAGTCATTTTGATGGCACTTTTGCAACCTGACTCAAGAATTCCTCTTGACGCATTTTACTTGTTTTTTTTATCCCCCATTCTTGTACTTCGTCACACTATTGAGTACAGTAATTTGGTGACAGTTGTTTTGTTATCACATAAAATAAGTGCTGAATGGAGATTGTGTTCATTTGTATAGAAATTGTTGCAGCACCAGGAGGAACTACAGGCTCTGAGAAGGGAAAATGCCTCACTAAGGGGTGCTAAGGATAAAATCAGTGCCTATGAAGCTAAACTGGAGAGTCATTTGCGAGAGAGAGACACTGAGTGTGACTGTCTGAAGGAAGAACTGGGTCGCCTGCGTCGGCTTAGTCAGGTACACACTGCAACCTCTTCATGACTTACATTATACTATACATTCATATTGATATTTTCTTCATTTGTTATAATGTTTGTAAGCCTCCAGTAGCTGATAAGAGTTCTAGGATTGCCTGCACTGACAGGATTACTAAAACTCAGGATTACTGCTGTTCTTCAATTTGGCAACAATAAATAGGCAGAGCACAGTAATTGGAATTATGTCACTGGGGAAACACTTCCTGTTTAGTAGGGGTGCCTGACCTCTAGTGTTGGGTATCATTTGAATTTTATCGGTTGTGTTTATGTTTCCAGTTCTGCGTATCAATTCCGTTTTTTAAATGATTCCAGAATGATGAAAAAATTTGCTAAATGTTTAACTAGGAATTATAGATGTATTTTTATATTTAAAAATGAATTATTTTACAATAAAGTTTTTTATCTTCCCATTCAAACCTATTATAAGTTAAAAGCTTAATGTACTCAAGCAGTGACCTAGAAGTACCAAACTCACCATTCTATCTCTAACACCTTACACCATGTCAACAGATTTAACCTCCAGATTTCCACATTTAACCTTTTTGTTTTTTTGGAGCCACAAATCTTATGCTAATGCGCTAGCATAGTGTATTAAAACATAACTGTGTGATGAAGTCTGTGATCACATGACACAACTGTCCTGACATAGGTGCGTGCTTACAGACGTATTTTGCACTAATCACAGCCATGTATTTTATCCAGTTTCTTAATGGGTACCCATTTCTTGGAATTTTGGAACCGGTTTTAAATTTGGAGCTGTGTTTTGATAAGCAAATCTACGGTGCCCTCCTGGTCTTTATGGGTACCCAAGGTCATTGCATGTATCTGACCAAGGCAATGGTGAGACCCCTCATTAATGTATCTCACCAGAGGTGGAATATGCTACTACCATCTATATATTAAATCAATAATCTGATACCTTGCCATTAAAATGGTAGGATACCTCGTTTTGTTAGTATGGGTACTTATGAATGATTGTGTTTGAAATAACTGCTTTTACATTTATTTTTGCCAGTTGCGTCTGTGTGCCACAGGGGGGCAGTATGTGCATGCTGCACGCTGCTTCCTCTTCCTACAGGTGAACACAGTGAATTAGAAGAAAGAAAACTGAGCGTTAATGTTTGCTAACAACAGTGCTTTTACAGACCGTCCACAGCGTGTACCTAATGCTCTTTAATGAAGAGCACTGTAATTTGCAGCTGGAGCATTCTGCACTGCAGGCAGAGCTACAGAAAGAGAGGCAGGCAAAAGAAAACGCGCTGGCCCAGGTGCAGCTGGCTGCAGAGAGAGAGCTGGACTACACTGAACTACTACAGCAGCTCAGCACCCTGCAGGTGTGTTTCCACTGGCAGATGTGACACTCCATATGCTCTTTTATCTGTTTTCTCTTTTCATGTTTGGCTGAACAGATTCATGATGTAGTCTGTGTTTAGATTATAATGCTCTTTTTTCTTACTGCGTTACTGCAGAGGGAAAAGGGTTCATTAATGGAGGATGTCAGTGTCCTAAAGAATGACTTGCAGCAGGTCAGGAGAGATCTGCTGTGCCCCAAGCATGTGACCAGGTGTTTGAATGAGCTGAAGAGAAACATAGCGACAGGGTCCAGCAGACTAAGGTACAACACCATGATAACTAAACGTACAACCCCAGTTCCAATGAAGTTGGTACATTGTGTTGATCATAAAAAAACAGAATACGATGATTTGCAAATCCTTTTCAAACCATATTTAATTGAATACACTACAAAGACACTGTATTTAATATTTAAAGTAATACGCTTTATTGTTGTTGTTGTTTTTTTGGTGTTTTTATTTTTCAAATATTCACTCATTCAAATTATGATGCCTGCAACACGCTAAAAAAAAGTTGGGATGGGGCAATAAAACAATGCTAGTGTTGAGGAATGCTAGAATGTCATGGGTGAGGTGTCTGAAACATGGCCGTCATGTTGAAAGCTGCAATACTGGATCAAGGGCAAGGGTTTGTTTTTTTTTTTTTACTGGGAAGGTGATCATGTAGCATATCAAAGAAGACAAAAAAAAATCGATTGCTGCAGTCAGATTTGCAGTATCTCTTGTGGTTCAAAATGAATCAACACAGAAGTTCAAAATTGCAGACTTCAACAACTGATAACCAAGAAAATTACCAATTTCACACAGCATCGTTGCATCCCTCATGAGAGAAATGGGCATTGTGGACGACAAGCCACATAGTGGTTGTCCGAAGAACCTCTACTGACGAACAAACCTCAACAAAGGTTTTGACAGCCTTTGCAAAAAAGTCTACGTCGCAGCACGTGACTCGCCCTGTCCTGTGTCTTTTGACTCAGCCTGTATAACATTGTAAACAGTCCCATCTAAGTTATAATATTCATCACAGTTACATTTACATCACCAGCCACTCAGTGCCCATGTGATAAGTTCCACTATATAGAAGCTCTGTTTCTGTTAGTCATTGGGAGAAACAATCCCCCATTTGATAGACTGCAGTGACTCCATAATAGTAGTCTAATTGTATTAATTGGCAGCATGATTACAAATGTCAAAAACAGGTGGTGAGTTTGTTGTTTTTATAATATGAGCTCTTTTGTATGTAGGACAGATTTTCACAGAACCTCTGTTTTACTCTTTTTCTTAACAGCATGATGAATGAGGAGGGTGGTCTGCTAGGGAAATGCTTAGCTGAGCTGCAAGAGGAGCTGCATTGCACAGTTTCTGCAGCTTTAAAAGACAGAGACGAGGCCCAGAGAGCTCAGGACAAGGTGACACAGGAACTGAGCTCCCTCAGATACCAACTTCAGAACTATGAGCACAAATACAATAGTGCACGTGAAGCAGCTGTGCAAGCCCGGGTGAGTGGTTTAATATCGTATACACTGTCCTGTAATATCTGCTAAATTATCACAGGATGTGTGTCTTGAGTAGGGCTCAGTATCGTTTGAAAATTTTCTATATGATACTTTAAAATTGATATCAAGACCAAAACGATACTTTTTTTCAATACTGTTTTTAAATTGGTGCATTTATTTATATTTAAAAAATATAAAAACATTGTTTTTTAAATACAAACAAATTTCACAAAAAAACCCAAAACCATTTATCTAACAGCCATACACTTTTTATTTGCACTACACCGTTCAGTGTTTAAGTTCTTTTTTAGAAATATGAGCATATCAGCCTTCTCGGGTAAGATGCTAGTTCTCTCCTGACTAATGGTGTCACCTGCTGTGGAAAAAATACGTTCTGATGGTGTAGAAGACGTCCGTACACACACATACTTGCATGCAAAGTCTGACAACATGGGCAGCACTTCCTTCTTTTCCCACCGCCAAACTGAAATATCATTAGCAGTAAGCAGGGACTGCATGTCTCTGTATTTCTTTATCTCCTTTTGGTGTTTGATGAAACAGACTGTTGACGTGTACAGTATTTTCATTCCTCTAATGAATTTCTCAGCTTTCTTGAAGTCCCCATCTGTAATCCTGGCCAATCTGAAATACACAAATGTTGCGATTACACCAAGAACTACATAACGTTAAATCAGTTCACTGCTTCCTACAAAAAGGGTTTTAACATATGGAATCGTTTATACATGAATTAGTCTTGTAATTTAAAGCCATATCAGCAGCTGAGACTATAATTTTAGCTAAAACATCAATAATTACAAAATTTTGGACAACAGAGGAAAAAAACTTGTCGACTTTGTTATTTAGTCTCAAGTAGAAATTACATGCACATGCAGATATTACCTGTCCCTTTCCATTGCTTTTCTCAGTCTGGGCTCCATTGTGGCAGCTTCTATACCAGGGTATTGCTCTAGAACTTTTCCTAGCACTATCAAATCTCTCTCCTACAACATAAAAATGATATGCAAGCGGTTAATAGGGCTCATATATTTGCTAACGTTAGCAGGTTCCTAACTGGCTTTCGGCATACAGTAAATGGCATAGCAACAAGCATTCGTTTTCTCTAGCAATGCGAGAAAGGAGCACAGTATACTGTTAACTTACCTGATATTTCTTCACGAGAAGCAATATAGTGGCGTGTGTAAATTATTTAGCTCTCCCGTCTCGAGTGACGTTGTCGTGCTGCTCCTGCAATTGAAAGTTCTTCCACGTGAAATCAAATGTTTTGGAAGCAACTGTCTTGTCTGTCTTGTATCGAAGGTAGACACCGTATGTTTTCAGGCATTTTGGTGCTCGGTAGTACCGAGATGTTTCGGTCGGTGCCTTTTAAGTATCGATTTTCAGTACCCAGCCCTAGTCTTCAGACAGACAAAACTGTTATATAGCTTTATTATCCACCTTCTTTTTACTTGGTTTCTCTTTCTTTGTCTTAAGAAATATTTTAAAACTGAATTAGTAATTTAACAAATCTTTGTAGCTTTACTGTATGTTTTTTTATTCTTGGCTATGTTGGTTTTTTTACAGGAAACAGAGAGGTATGAGGGGGAGGCTGAGCTCCGTCAGCTGAAGGAAGACCTGGAGGAGGCACAGGAGAAGCAGTACCTAATGCTGCAGCGTCTACAAGAGGCCGAGAGTGAACGAGATCATCTACTCTCTGAGCTAGAGGAGCAAGATAAGCAGGTCTGAATTTTGAAGCTTGACATCTACGATTCAATTAGGCATGGACTGGTCAAATGTTTAAGAAACATCATGTGAGAAACATCAATCTTGCATCAAAGAACTGCGCAGTTCATTTTCAAGAGGATTCACATATTGGGATTTTTTGGGCCTGTCTAGGTGTGTGACCACTCGTGATTGTTTATCATTCTAGTAAGTTACCTTTGCAGCCTTGTGATCTTGTCATCTTGGAGTAAAGGGACAGGAATGGCCCTAACCCAAGCAGCTTGGTGTAGGCATTGTGGTTCAAATTTACTGTCACTTCAAACAAAGAACCTTTTCTACTTAATTAAAACACCCCAGAAAAACTGGAAAAAAATAACTTGACTACCTATAAACAAGGGATAGGTTTTGGAAAGGACTTTACAATATGCCTCGCAATACCTGGTCACGATACGATCATATCATGATATAATGCATATTGCAATATATTGTGATATTGCACATTCACTGAAAATATAAAAACAGCTAAAATACAAGTTACGGTGTACAATATTAATACATCACATTTAATTTAGCAGACAAATTTAGTGAAAACACATGCTGACATGTTTAGATTTAGAAATGGCATGTATTCATGTACCTCACTATATGCTGTGGAGAGCACTGCAGGAATATGGTGTCCCATTGTCACTAAATGGACATGATATGAATCTGTAGTTGAGGCTGGGGATGGGACTGTTATGGCTATATTTGTATAATTATTTGACACGCATTCAAGATTTTCCTGCTCGTCCCATTTCCATAGCATCGTCCCATTTTTGCAAAGCGAACTTAATTTGAATAAATAAAAGAGACCTCAGTGCTTAGAAGACCCTGAATGCTCCAAGTTGGAGGCTTATCATGCATGACGTGTTGAACAGTGGGTATGTTCATGTGTGCAGATGAAGGCTGAGGAGACTGTAACACGAAAGCAGGTGGAGTCTTTAGATTTGGAGTTACAGGACCTCAGGAAATCCTTCAGCACTGCTGATCAAATGGCAGTCGAGCAGCTGAACTCCGCCAAGGATAAGATTCGCTCCCTCCATAGCACTGTGCAGAAAATTAGCCAGGAGAGAGCAGAGGTACTGTAAATGCGGAACATGTGAAGAAGATAATGAAAACCTTGTCTTTGCAACATGTCTGAGTTTTGTGCTTGTAGGATGTAGAGGAGCTTGAACAATCAAGGATACATGCTGCTCAAGCCATGAGAGATCTAAAAAAGGCCGAGCAGGAGATTCAAGTGCTGCAGACACTACTTCAAGAAAGGGTAATAGAGGAATCAGAAGACTCAAGCAGGCCTGATGAGCTGTAATTACCATTCACATTTTAAATTTGGAATTTTGGTGTAGGTTCACGTATTGGATGAACCAGCAGACAGCCCCAGTGGCCCACACTTCAATATTAACCAGCCGGAGTTATCCCGACTCAAACGAGATTTGAAAAGACAACAGTCACAGACAAGACGTCTCCAGAATCAGCTGACTCATGCAATAGAAGGTAACAACGTCCCCTTTCACCGATTAATCATAAAATTAGATGAATTTCATCAGTTTCACTTACCATATATAAGCGCTTTGTAGTTCTATACTGTAGTCCAACTGTTTCTCTACAGAATTTTTGTCCCATTTACTCTGTTTTCTAACGGTCAGTACCAGCACAGATCAGGTACTATTCTCAGCAATGCAGTAACACTGATGTGGTGTGTTAATATGTGTTGTATGCGCTGGTATGAGTGGATCAGATTTTTAGTTATTAATTTTTAGTTTTAAACACCTTAGCATCATTGCTTGACTAAAAATAGTCCATCTACCAATGTCCAGCCACCAGCATCCTGTGAGCACTGATGAAGTATTAGAGGATATCTAACACAAACTGTGCAACAGTTGAGATACTGTCTCTGACTTTACATCTACAAGGTGGAGCAACATAGTGAGTGAACACAGTGTTTTAAACTCCACTTCACTTTATACTGCTGAATCTGATCCATTCATACCAGAACAATGTACACTAATACACCACCAGCATATTAGTGTCAGTGCAGTGCTAAGAATGATCCACCAAAAATAGTCTGTTTTAATTTTTCTTTTGCTTGTCTCTAAAGATAACAATGGCAACCTGGAGGAGCTTATTGAGGAGATTGAAGCCCTTAGAGACACCCTGCTGCATCAAAGCAACTACCTGTCAAGATTTGGGCATTCTCCACACAATGGAGGAAACTGGCACTATATACCCCCACACCAAAATGTAAGGTTTGACCTTTGTGCTGCAATTTTTATTCTTGTGAAAGACTGAAAACTGACGAGTCTGCATTCAAGTTTTTTACTTAATAATCTGATCACAATTCAATTTCTGCAGCTATACAGGGTGAGTCAAAAGTCACAGGACATGTCGCTGCATGCCTTGCCAAGGCTGACAAAAACATGGTTGAGATTTCTTTGTTGGTAGTAGTCTTCTCTCAACCACTACTTTTCCTTGATCCAATTTGGTGGTGATCCACTCTGTGTATGACAAATTGACTAGGTCCCTAATTCTAAAAGACTTATTGAGGGCTTTTTTTCTATGTTGAACTGTGGGATCTGGCAGACCTCATTGTATAATTTAATTTTGGTGAATTTTATTGGATGTACCTGATACACACCCAACTGTTCCCCGAAGATTTTCATGGTGCATCTAAAACCTTTGGCATTAATTGTCATTGTGATTTTGGCTTATTGAGCACTGTGAATCAAGGCCAGCAGGCAGAAATAGATATTTGGTTTGCTGTCTAGCATAATAAATTAGTGCACAATATCAAAATGAAAGTAAGGCCACACACAGTTGGCACATTCTCCAGTTTCTCATCTGATGTATCTGTATGCTTGCAAAGAAATTATGAGCACACCGGTCACAGAAAATGGTAATGGTAATGACAATGGCCTAAACTGTAGAACTTCAGGTCTAAAATGATTGGTTATGAATCAGAAATGTTCTGGTCGGAGGCAGCTCCAGAGATCCCAGGTTTATCCCAATCTTTGGCGGCTATGTGGAAGTTGAATGTCCATGTGGTTTTACTCTGGGTACTCTTTCTTTCCAATTCCAAAGATGTGTTAGGTTACTCTAAATTAGCCCAGTGTGAGTGTCTGACTATTATCATTGTAACTTTGCTAAACCCACATGGACATGCAAACATTTCACACAGAACAGACCCAGACCACTGCACCTGGGGATAGAACCCTGGACTGTTTTGCTATGAGGTGCTAGGGATACCCACCAAGCCACCATGTTGCCCTGTTCTTTCACATCAACTTAATGCGTCAATAAAACTTTGATTACCTCCTTCTAGCCTGCCAGTCTTGATTCTCAGACTACACCGGACTCTGGACTTGGTTCGCAGCACGTCCCATCCCCCGACAGGCGCTACAGAGGTAGGCAACGTAAAGAGACGAGACCATCTTCCAGCACAGGATATTGGGTCTACTCTCCCCATCCACATGAACAGCCCACTAACGCAGGAAGAGGTGCTTTATGTTTGCTATTTAAATGCTTTTATAATGTTTGTATAGGTTCATAATAAATAATTCCATGTTATTCTTTCATTTTCCGTCTTAACAGATCCGCGATACAGGAACAGTGATGAAGAAAGTAATGCAGATGGAGTTAGGGAATCTCAATTTACTCCCCCTCCAGGTTCAGTCATCTATACCATGCCCCCTGATGGCACACACCTCCCACCAGGAAGGGTGATCTATGCACCCCCTGTACCAGGCCTGGTTGTGAACCCTGGTGCAGTGTTTTATGGCCCTCCTCCTGAAGGGGTCAGGCTGGTTTATGGCCCTCCTCCTAATGGTGTACATATCCCTCTGATTCCTAATGGTACACTATTCTGCAATGTTCCGGGGCATGTGAATATGGTGAGATAATTTTTCTATTAAAAAAGGTTACTGCTATCTAATTATTGTTTAATTAGTTAGCGCTAGAGAGGCACTGACATTTTGACCACTGAAAATGTTGGGCCTAAAATGGTAAAAAACATTACATTCAAAAGACAAAAAAGGAAAGTAATAGATCTTGTGAGGAAAATGCTTTAACATGGCATGCACTTTTACTCAGTGTATGGCTTTGATCACTTTATTACAAGAGGATTAATAAGCAGAGAATGTGCAAAGGAGATGCAGGACAGATGAGAGGCTCCTATACGCTGAAAAATTGGATTGCTGGCAGCAAATAGCGCATTTGATAAAGTGGCAACACTAAAAATATTAATGGTTAAACTAATTAAAAAAAATTAATTAACACGGTTTCCTTCGTTGTCATAGCAGAGCAGCAGCTGAACAACAATTACAATATCAGCCAAGCGGACTGTGTGGGCAGGATAGATGCTATATGTAAGAAATATAATGTTATAAATAAAAAAAAAATTAAAAATGTAAAAAAAAAAAATTTATATATAATATATATATACAGTATGTATACAAATGTATCTATTCAAAACATAAATTAAAGAAATACATTTGCATTGTATTGTGGATAAATCTTCGATTTTTTCACAAAAAATTCGATTTTCGATTTTAATCGATTTTTTTCTCTTGCTAAAATCAAACTATAGATGACAAAGACGTGAGTCAAAACCAGT